>DWLR01001898.1:0-16824 GCA_018246295.1 Papilio alexanor hazarajatica
CGTATTATGCATACGAGACGATCGGGCACTCCGTACTCATATAGCTTGTATATGAGTCCGTTGTGCCAGACTTTATCAAACGCTTTCGCCACGTCGAGAAATAGTGCTCCAGTGCTAAGGCCGCGTTGGCGTTTGGTGAGTATGTGCTCCGTGATGCGGTGCACTTGATTGGTGCATGAATGCTTGGCGCGAAAGCCGAATTGTTCGGGGATAGAGCGAAAATATTTCAGAAGTTGTAGATGCGTTGCCTTCCTTTAATAGATAGTGGAGGGCATAGGCAGAAAAATTGACACTGCCTTCTCCTATCCATCCCCCTCCCCACCAAAACCTCTTTCCCTTCCTACCCTTTCCTTATGAGAATAGTGTGGGAAGGAAAGAAGAAGGAAATTGGGCCTCCGATACCTCACATATCAGACGAAATGCAGAATAAATTCTACTTCACGCCTGTCTTTTTTTTATAGGATAAGGGAGGCAAACGAGCAGCGGGTCGCCTAACATTAAGTGAACCGACGCCCATGGATATCCGCAACACCAGAGGAACTGCAGATGCGTTGCCAGCCTTTAAGGAGGAAGTACACTCTCTGCTTGAAGGCCCCTAAGTTGTATCGGTCTTCTGTGAGATCGTGGTATTTTACCGGTCGAGCGGGCCATTCGTGCAACTAATGTTGTTGCGAACTCTACCACTGTCAACTTTGAAATATCACTCTGTCTCTTCACAATATTGAAATAATGAGGATGTGTATGTTAAATAGGGTAGGATGCACGTACAATTGAAATACTTCGATTCAATATAGATGTTTTTAGGATTTTTAAATAATATTTTAGATATTAAATAATATCTAGATTTTTAGGTTAATTATAAAATTTATTAAATTAGATAAAATACTATTATGAGATTAATTGTTGAAAAAGTTGACCGCTAAAAGCCCCCCACGTGGTATGGCACAAAAATATCTTGACATATATGCCTTGATATCCGTGCAAAGCCGGGGCGGGTTCGATGGTATGTTTTTACAACACGTTGATACATTAGAAATTTATAAAAAATATAGCGATTAAATAACTGTATTATTTAATAACTAGACCCCTAACCAAAGCCGTGTTCCAAAAATAGTTTTCGTAGACTATTCTCAGTTCTCGGTTCTGATATCAATATAATTGTTACTCTATGCCTGTCAGCAGAAGCATTATGGAGCGAGTGATGTCCGTACAAATTACATTTATAATTTTCATCACTTGGGGAAGCTGTTTCTAAACTTAAAACGATGTTGTCGGTTAATTGAATAATCGTTTGCGTTGTATGAAAATAATAGTTTTTTTTTTTGTTTGTAACATTTAAAAGTGTTCATTCTATATTATTAACAGTAAGAATTTATTTTGGAAATTGGTGTTTGCTTCTATTTTAAGAATGATTTATATTTTCTCGTTTCTCTTGTCGAATTAGCGTAATCTATTTTGTATCTTATATTTCTTCAAGTAAATTTTTTTTTGGTTGAAATGGAGCAGACGTTACGGAAAATCTGTAATAAAAAACAAGATCATATTTAGAATATTCGTTTGACAGATAAAAATATAGTACTTTTGGAATGTGAAGAGGTGGAAACGGAGGAGTTTGTACTGGTTCTCAATTAACTTCAACTTATCAAATTTTACAAGATCTATCAAGGCGATTCATACCTTATATATAAATGTCCACAATGAATAACACTGTCGAATGTGGAGGAGTTTATTGCCGAGCTAAGGTTACGTTAGATTTATTGAAACAAAGAGCATACTTTGATCTAATCCCAGTAACCTTACGTCTTCATTATACTCTACGACTTTTGTTACGTAGTCACACACAAAAAGCGGAAGGATTTTAGAAGTCGTGTGCAATTTTTTATTAGAAAAAGGAGGCAAACGGGCAAGCGGTTCACCTGAGATCAAGTGACCGCTGCAGGCATTTACAACAAGCAACCGAGTTGCAGAAATGTTACCTACCTTTATAGGACAGAGGATTTTATAAACAGAAACAAACATATCCATTAAATCCTCCTCTCCTTCTCATCCTTTCCTTATTAGATAAGGTGGGAAGGGGAAGAGGACTAGAATTAGAGCTTTAGCTTTTCGTGCAACGGATATTGTGAGGAGGTTTTTCTTTTTGTAAATTTGAACACTGGTTGTTTCAATAGCATAACGTCACAAACGGAGCAATAGTAAATGTTTTTAAAATATATTGTATGCAGTTTTTGTTCAATTTCGTGTTCTTACATAAAAATCAATGAAAAGTATTTAAGATTTAAGAATCTTTATGAAAATAGGTGGTTGTTACCTACCTACCCCAATCGGCGTAAAAGACTTGAAAGCTTAATATTCCTGTACTAGTTTTTACAAAATGTCTCGCCTAACATTTGTGTCTGGTGAGCGGTGAAAGGCGTTATTACACTTGGGACTTAGAAAGCTTTTTAAAATGGAATGGCTGCCTTCTGTTTTATGTGACTTTGATATTTCCAACCTACATTTTAGCCCAAAGTACATAATGTATCTTTATCCAATGCAAATAAGTTAAAATTTAAATGAAAACGTTGCAGACTTGGTTTTTTAATTAGGTTTGGTTGATTTTTTTTGTCTAATACTGTTTTTTTCTTTATTAAAAGATCCAGTGCCTTGTATTTAATGGAAATGTTTTAACGTTTCTTGCCTTATAAAATATAGAAATAAATATTTATCGTTATAACGGTGTCTTACTTACGACTTTGTTAAAATTAAGGACAATTTAATTTGGCTAATTTTTGTAGTGGCACTGAAAGAATTCAATAAAACAAAGTAATTAATCCTGTAAATAAATCGATTTGATAGTAAATAACAGTTTGCTGGTCAATGATACTCTAAAACAAAGAATACTTTCAAACTCAACTTATTTCACTAGGAATAAAATCTTTTTAAACCTAAAAGACGACACAAGCAGGACTACTTGAGGTCATGTTGTACCCCTATAAGGCACCATCTCCTTCCCATTTCTTAATTATTTGCTTTTATTTACTCTCTTTACTACATAAACGTTTTTGTAATAATGTGAACTAGCAAGCCACAAACTGGCTAATTCTTCATAAAACCTACCTAAATTTTGTAGTAAATACAAGCAATCAACTTTCAAACTGCGTTTAAACTCCACAGAGAGAATTTCAAAAGCAATTATATCAGTAATGGATGTTCTGTTGTTATGCGGTGAGTTTTATGAGTGTATAACTTAACTACGAACGAAAGCTACGGCTGGGCGCATGAACAAACTTGTCGATATCCCACGCAGAATGCTCTAGAAAGAAGTTTATACAATACGGTTAACGTATTGTTTAGAGAACTGCTACTTTATTTTTAAAACGATGTATGCTAAATTTTTTATACTATTAATTATTTAATTATTAAAATTTTATATGCTTTACTTTATACGTCGTACAAAGATGTAAGAGAAAACATAAATATATGACGAAAATTTCTTTCAATAATGCTTTCTCAAAATACTCTGTGTCTTTTTTGTACTTCATTTTATTAGTATCATCAAACGGCTAAAAGATCCTGTTGTTATGAGGCGGTATAAGATTTGAACATTATTAACTTACTCTGTAAATGTTCTTTTACAAAACCACTAAGTTTTTTTTGCAAATATGGCTACATATAAAACATCCTAAAAAAAACTATAAGAGTTTCAAATACGTTGCCAGAATTAATGTAAAAAAGTATACGGTGTAAGAAAAAAAAATGGCACGGATGGAAAGATTAGTCCGGAATTTTACTCACCGGACTAAATATGCTTCTATTCTGCTAGGTCGTGTTTTTTCTACTCTTATGGAGGTTAGATTTAAATAACTAAAATACCTACTCTACGTCTTACATTTTTACATAATCCTGAAATAGTTGATAGCTATGCTATAATATGTTGCTTCTGAATTACTCCGTCGTAGCTTTTGTGAGAGCTTCCTTACTGACAAGGGTAGGCGTAATTATCCTTATACAAGGTTTTTCTTTCTTTGTTAGAAACTGAAAACCTCTTAGCAGAGTCAAATGAATAAAACCTACTTTCATATTTATACATATATTATGTACGTTTATTTTTTACAATGTATTACGACATGAGTAAGTCACGCTTGAATGTACCCGAATAATTTTAATTAATACGTATTTAAGTTTAGAATTTCGTAATTAAAAATTTAAGCTTTTGAAGTTATATTTAACAAATCAAAAACATTAGGGACAGTAATTGTACTATTTTCTACTGTCGGTTCTTTCAACTTTTGCATAATAACACCTACTATTTCATACTTGTGCTTAGGTTTAATTGTTTAGGTAAAATGCTTGGTTCTAAATTTAAAACAAATTTCTAATACATAGTGCCATATTTTAATTATGCTAGAATTTCACAGTGGCGTTTTTTTTTTATTGAGAAGGTTACGGTAATATTTATAACGTAAGCGTTGCCGAATATTTATATTTTAAAATGAATTATTTCCGATCTCAATTTAATTTGTCTTTACGTAGTTTTTTTAAAATCTAACTGAGATACTGTGTCATCGAATTGGTTTAATCAACATATAAATTGATTTTACTCTTGTTGAATCTTTTAAACGCTCTTATATCCTTCATACAAAATGAGATAAAAAGTATTAGTAATCGATATCCGACTTTAATACCTAATTAAATCCAAATATTTGTTGAACCTACCATGACATTATTTGTGTTTGAAATATAAAAACAGAAATTTGTGATTTTTAATACATATTTTGTTTCGATGTAGTAACATAAGTTGGGCTGAAAAGTTTGAAGGCTGGCATGACGTCCATGTTCCAATAACGTTACGTTATATTCGCTATTTATGGCTTTTCCCTTTTTAAGAAAGTCGATAAATATTATACCATGGGAATCCCAAAAAACTGATGGCATAAATTTACCAAGCCTATGTGTCTTTCCACGCATTGGAGTCGGTTCATCACGTGCAGTCCATTCGGCTGACTGTAGATTGGACTAAAGTGTGAAATGATGGAACCATGTTTCATCCATTGTCACATATCGACGCAACGTCGATAACAGCCTCTTTGGGCCGTCCACTGCGTGCATCGTCCTCGGTGCGCATTTCGCCTTATTTAAACTTAGCAAACTACTTCTCAAAGGTTGAATTTGCTGGTGCACAGTCCAAAGTGTTTATCAAGCCCAGCCTTGGCTTCAATGGTTTTTTTTATTTTTTTCGCTAAAAAGAAATGCTTTATTAACACACGATATTCCTTTTTGCCCATTTTTTCAAACTAACAAAAGTTGCTTCACTCAAAATGCTTTAACTCATAAATAAATAGTTTGACAGCTGTCAAATTTATACACGTGTCTTTTGAAGGATAGGGCTAAGTAAAATCAAAAGGATTTAATGCTAGTACTGCCATCTATGTGTTAGCCTACGAGCTTGGCAATCCAGTCTTTAGAATACGAAACCATATCATTTTCTTCCCATAACGATTATATTTAAAAGTCATTTAAGAATGTAGATAGGTAGCGATAATTATAAACTCGTAACATGAAGTCACTACTTGCCTGTTTGCTTTTATCAATTATAAAAGAAACAAAGAGGAAAAGAAAACGTTGATGTATTGTGCGTTACATAATTAAAATTACTTTTATAACATATGTATTACATAGTATTGTAAACATCTAAGTTGATTTCCAAAATATTATTTATCAATAACATTCACATATCTTAAAGTAATTGTTTAAGATATGGAATGTTGGCAAAATAGTGCCCAACGCGAAATTCCTAAGAAACTTCTATCTTCTATCATTTAATAAACTATCATTGCCGTAGCTTTTAAAAAGATAAAGCCACTTTCTCTGTTTATCTAAATTATTTCAAATTATGAAAGATATTAAAATAAAGCATTTAAAATAAAGCGCGTTCGAGTTTTCTATACACATTGTTCCTATTGATATCTGTTTTTTATAATCGAGAAGTTGTTAAGTCATTTATTTTCTTTTAAGAAATTAAGACGAAGAGGCAGCGGCGATTGGAAATGTAACATTATTGAAATGTACATATGTACCTAAAATATATATACGTGTTTTACATACATTCATCGGCCAGATGAGTATGCTTTCAATCGATTAGAGATTAAAATATGAATGGCGTGTTAAATTGATGTATGCTTTATTCTTTGGATATTAACCAACATAATCAAAATGTGACATTTATTTATTGATTGATTTATTTGTTAAAATACCAACAGCGTATAATACAAAACAAAAATTACAAAATGTACAATACAAAAAATAAAGCCACAGTGTTAACCTAAAACCTGTTTTTACATTCAAATATATTATGAAAACTAACTAAGAAATAAGATTTTTTTAAAAGTAAATAATGATTTTAATTTCATTTTTTATTTACGTTTTTTAATTATTTTGGTTATGAAGCGCGTTGCCATCAGAGAGGATGGCATTGTAAATTTTTGCTTTAAAATTTCTTTTTGAAAGGTTAAGAATGTCTACGTTATGGAAATGTCTGTTATAAATAGGATAATCAGATTTATTTCTAATCAAATAGCAGTAGGGCATCGCACCCGTACTTCTACCGTTATGAATTTTATTCCAATTGGTGGTTTGCCAATTAATTTTCATATTTCTGGATGAACACTTTTTAAATTTACAATTTAAAACTTTTTAAATTTATGTTGACCAAAAATATTAGTAATTTATCGACATGTAGTATAAAATAGGTTGTTTTTAATTAGTGACATAAAGTTAAATACATTTGAATTGTATTTTTATTTATAACTGCTTATTCTATCGATTTTATTAGTGAATAGAGAAAAAAAAAACAATTAAAAATTTAAATATGTTGAAGAATTTTCCTCGGAAATATTAATTTTTAAACATATGTTGTTACAATTTATATAAATGACGCAATTATCACAATAACTATTACACTTCAATCTCAGGAAATGTTTTAAAATTTACTTTTGGTTTAACCATTTCTCTAAATAACACAAAAGTTATTGAATTCGTTACTGTGCTACTGTTCTATATCAAAGAGGTAAACAATAAGAGGTAGGTTTTATACGTTCACCATCTTATTTTCGAAAAAAGAGACTCACTAAGAATGAATAGACAAAATAATATTTTAATGCAATGAAATGGCCCATAAATCATGTAATGTCATGATATTTTTGTCAGCGGCATTGAATACATTAAGAAAACTTTTGTGAAAATAAATTTATACAAAAACCATTTCACGGTGTGATGACAACTCAAATAGCAAACATAAAAAAATTGATGTTCATTATTACATATTGTTTAGAAGATACAGTTTTTTCTTGATCCTTTGGTAGTAAATAAAAAAGACATCGTTTAAGCCAGCATGTTCGCTTATTTTGTGCTCTACACAGCTCTGTTAATCTATAGTAATATATAAATCTGTAGTCTGTCGTTAATTACAGTTTTTTTTGTAATTTCTTTTATTAATATTCATTTTATGAGACTCACTGACATCAATTCTACCGCTTTTTTAAAATTTTGTTTGTATGTCTGTCTGTGCGCCACGATTTACCTTTAGAACCTGAAATGTATGTACAAACACATGATTGCACAAAAGACAGGCTAATTAAAATATCTTTCTGTCAGACAGGTAGTATGTCCTAATGTTACTTAAAATCGTCGTTATATATATATATAAATACATTAAGCTAATCTTGCATTATTGCATAAATGGGTTTAGAGCACACCGATTTACAATGTGTAGGTGTTTCTATTCATAGCGAACTAACACATACGTAGTAAATAATACATAACATAGTTATATTAAATATATATGTAAGGAAAAACTAAATTCTCTTACTTAGATGTTATAAATTGAATCCCATTTAAGATACTTTGAAATAATTTTTTACATTAAGCCCAGTTTTAAACAAACTCGTAATAGTCGTTGGAGGGCTTTATAATGCCCGATGGGCTTTACGAGTTTGGCTTACTTAGTTAATCAAAATTATATTTGACATGCTTTATGGAATTAAATTGCATGATGAAAATAACAAAATAGCATTCTAAATAATGTTTCGTGTATTACCAACAGACAAACCCAATTCAATTTCAATTTCAACAATTCAATTTACTTTGCCAAAATTTTTGTTCAAATCACATTTCTAAAGGTGGTTAAATTTCATTAATCTCTTACGTTCTGAGTTTCAACTGAAAATATTGACAATATACATATATTTACTAGAAAGGTTGCCAATGTAAACGCTGGCGCGTGTAAACAGTCCCGACTGTTTGAAAATTAAAGTGAATGATTTCCAATCGTTATAAATTTTGCCTCCGCAGTATTTTGGTTCGGTTTACTCGTTTTATCAAACTGGGCTAATTTTAAACAGATGTTCCTTGGTAAACTTGTACTATATATAACAAGAATTAATTTAAACAATTTCTAACAAACAGTTTATCAGCACGATGATGTTTTGACATACATTTTACTCATATTAATTTGTTTTCAGAAACATTAAATACAAATTATATTTGTTAACAAACGGCGATAGATATGTAGTTTTAAGAAAACGTTTAATTCTGATGTTGGCTTATGCAAGACATTGGCAAACTGAATCTGATTCGAAAAAAGTTTTTAAATATAAAGTGTATCTATAATAATAATAATAATCGATGAACACAAAACAAGACATGATTAATTTATGAGACTGATATTTTATCATATTTAATAATACCAAATAAAAAAAAACAGCAGCTTCAAAATTAATTATGAAATGAAAACGCTCCTGGTTTTCTTTGTGTCAGATAATGTAACGTAGTGACGCTATTCAAAGCGTTGAATAAAGTTTCTTTTGATAACACAATATAATATGTTAGATACTAATAATTTCCCCTTTTAAATAATACATACGTTTGTTACTTTGACTTGGTGTAAAATAAAATAATATAACATTTAATTGACTGACTCGGGAAAAGAATGGTTTTTAAATAAAACATTGTTTTTTTACGTTTAATTTGAAGTAAAATGATTAATATTGCGCTAAATTTACAAACTGTTTAATGCTTGGTCATAATACTGATACTATTAATTACTGTACTATAATGATTGATAACAGACTAAAGTACTTTTTATGAAACTTTACATAATGTCTATTATGTGTGTGTTAAATAGAACTAATCAATTAAATTTAATAAGCAAAATGATTTATCATTTTCTGTCGAAATTTAAATGTTTGTTAATTTTTATTTGTTATTTGTATAAATCTTTGAAATCTAATAATTTTGTATTTTAAATGATTTTGTTGTTATATGATAACTGACAATAATGCTATGTTGTCTGTTATTTAAAACGGCATATTTCGCTCTCTTACACATACGAAACACCACCGCATAGGAGTCTCCATAAAAATTTACAATATCACTCGCAAAATAGCTCACTGTTATGACAGCTGTCAAATAGTTTATTGAACCAAATTTACTACATTAACTTCACTGTATATAGATACTTAACGTACTTAACATAACTTGCATAACATATATAAGTGGAAAAACCTTACCTATATTAATTAAATACGATAATTTATTTCTTATCTACTCGTTATTATAGGATTGCTTTGATAAATTCTTTTATTTTGAATTTAAGCTGAAATCTTAAGAAGCTTATGCGATTAGATTAAATGTAGCAGTGATATTACAAAGTATAAAATCATATATTTTCGGTGTTTTGTGTATATATATAACAAGTATATATGTATATGTATAACAAGTGTAATGTTGTATAACACAAAATATTGCTAATTATTGACTCCTGGCCGGACGGTCGAATAGAGAATATGAACGCAAGTTGATGATTTTAAGAACCGCAGAGACAGAAGTAATAAAAACGTCTTCTATTTGTTTATTATTTAAGAGTACAAATATACTGACGATTTTCATCTGCGGCTCGAATGAATCAACAACAAATTGTTCTCGAAAAAGACGTTAAATCGGATATATGGTGGCGTTACAAAAATCTTCAAAGCAACACTTGTATTCGGACGAGAAGCATGTGTTCCGAAGTGCGCTGTCTACGAGGGAATATTATGACTATTTACCAAGAATTCTTGCGATAATACTCACGGCACTTGTATTGTATTAACTAGTAAGAATTTACGTAATCATATGTTAACTTATTCTTTTAAATAATAAAAAAAAATACGTATGTTAAGTAAAGTCTTAGAAATCTTAAATATATTTTTATCCTAATACAGTAACTGCTTTCGGATACTAATTAAGCCAAAGTGACGATTATTTTTAATATCCTGTTTCTCTTTGTTTCTCATGAGAATAAACTCTTTGCCGCACTTTAACACTTTATTACGGAAACCCCTCTGGTATATCGTAACCTGACTATATCATAAAACACCTAAGAGTTCGCTCATAGTTTATTTGTAGAAAGAAAAGATATTCAAAAACCGAAAAACAAACAAAAGAAATAATTGAAGGAAGTATTTAAATGATTTATTTTATCTGTGTACTCTGTCCCGACAACCTCTGTAGATCCTGTTGACTTCCTAATCTAATATTGTCCCATAATGTTTGTATTCATTTCGAACAAAAACTGTTATTTCTGCAAATAAAATCTTTTTGCAGTGATAATAAGTAGGATTGAACTGTTTATTCTCATTTATTCAAGATACTTGTTACAGTACAAATGTTTTTTATGATCTTCCCAATCTTTTTGCAATAAAGGAAAAGATGTGTAGTAAAAAAGCAGTACAGGAATATTTCAAACAATGGTTTTTATTTAAACTGTATTTACGTCTTATGTTTGTTGTCACTGCAAATATTACAAAGCCAATATTATGTATTGATCAACGTACTCGCCCTCGCCCAGATGTGTTGTAAAATTGTACTTCAATAAATCCTTTTTTACTTACGGCTGATGTACCGATTCAACTGGTTCAGAATTTCTCCTTAAAAAACAAACAAATCTTTGATGTTTAAATAATTTTGTCTCAAAAGAATTCCTTTATTTACCAATACAGATGGTTTGGTTACTACTAATACTAAGGTTGTACAAGAAATTAAAATATACTTTAAAATAATTTAATCCACAAGAAAGACTTTCGGAACATACGTTAGCAAGGATTTTTCAATAAGATTACTTACTTGTACTGGATTTACAAGGAGTAGATACTCTTTTCAAAATAACGCTGACTATGTATGAACAGAAATCGATCAATCCCGGGTTCAGTTGGAGCGATGGCTGACGCCGCTTTACAAAACCCGTAGCGGTAAACTGATTGAAAACCTTGCTGTAAATACTGTTTCAATTCCTACTTTTTATTTTAGTTATATTTGTATTAATATTATCAACTACTGAACCGATTTTTAGAAATCCTTAACCAATATTCTACTATTAGTGAGTGACTTAGATTAAACTTTATTTTTTATTTGTTTATCCCGAACGAAGCTGAGGAAGGTTGTTAGTTCAAAAAGTCCGAAAATAATATTTCTTTTTGTAAATATAACATACTATATAAACTATGAGATATCCAATGTTAAGAAACGAAGAATATTTGTGATATTGACATGAAAGAAAATTCCATGGTTAAGTTCGCTTTGGGAGCGTGATATTAAAAGGGACCAACTTTTCTTTATTTGCGTGTCTTTAGGAGTAATCCTTAGAATAATTCTTTTTCCATTTCATTTCGAACTTTTCTTGTTATTAAACTCGGGTATATTGAATTAAAATGTATGTGTAATTAATGTTCGATTTAATAGTATTGTGAATAAACTATTAACATTGAAACTCGCTAAACAATTTGATAAGGGGTATATACAACATGCAGTAATTTTAGGGAATTCCGGCATTGTGAGGAGGTTCCTCTCTCTGTGACACTGACCACTGGTTGCTTGAATCATAGGGAAGTCCTAGCGAGCAGCAGGTGGAAAACTACATATTTTATGTAATATATAATTACTAACATATTTTAGAATTTCTGTTTTTGTAGACTTATAAAATTTTACTTAATAAGCTAAAATAATAAAAAAAATAGAAGCAATGTAATTTAAAACTACAATTGATCAAAATTATTCATTGCACCGACAACGCCGATATGATTTCATACAAAACGCCTGTAAGCGAACGAAACAAGGCACGTAATGTCCAAAGAACATCCTTCGCCTTTTATTTGTTAAGTGGATTTTTATAGATTATTATTATACGGAAGTAACATATAACCTGTATTATTATTCATCTCCCTGACCTTTTCCCACTTGCGTAGGGTCGGCACAGTATGTACTACTCTTCCATATATCCTGGACTCTACTGTAGTGCATACTGCAACTGGTTTTGGGTGTAGTTTTACGGCCGGCCACCTGCCTGACGCCAACCCTCCTCGGGAATATATATACTTATTTAAGGTATTTAATATGACATTTTAAAATAGAGCAGAACGCACTAAATTTGAATTGTGATTGGATTGATTCTGCCAGAAGTTGAGGGTTCTGCTGCAGCCTGCGCTTGAAGTTCAAGTGCTTATGTTACATATTGAAACCTATATCATTATTATTAACGTAAAATACATTTATTATTAACGTACAGTGGTAGAGTCTGCAACAATTACGTCAGTTACATGACCGGTAAATTGAGATCATGGTGATCTCACAGAAGACAGGCGGTAGAAGTTTTCTGCATTTCGTCTGAGGAGTGAGGTGTCAAAGACCCAATTTTAGTTATCTTTCCCTACCCACCTTTTTATAATAAGGAAGGGTTGGGAAGGGGAGGTAGATTCCCAAGGAGGGTTGGCGTCAGGCAAGCGGCCTGCCGTAAAAACTATACCCAAAAAAATTAAAGTATGGCTTACAATAAAGTGTAGGACATATGAAAGAGTAGTACATACTGTGCCGACACTTCGTAAGTGAGAAAAGGGCAGGGAGATGATGATGATAAACGTGAAATATAAAACATGACCCAGGAGACCCCGAGCAGGAGAAAGAAGTATTGCATAAAAATAAAACCGTGCGCGACGTAGGATTGACTACTTAGCTGAAGAAGTAGTATTATGTGATTTTTATTCCTAATAAATTTATTTATAAAAGCTATTTAAAGAACCTATTCTCTGCGGAACGAGAATAACGACATTAAATTACTCTCAGGCACGTAACCCCTTTAGGTGAGACAAAGCGGTTTAACAACGTTAAGTGATTCGATTGTATTCATGAGCAATATGTGAGGAAAAATGCTCTTCACATTTTGTGTACTTAGAGATAACTATTAGCAAAATATTGTTAACAATAACAACAATAAGAAAAGTTGGTTTAAAGTATAAAAAATCTAGACTAATTTTATGATTACCATCATTCAACACATCAACTCAAATCCATCAACTCGATGCAAAATAGAGCTTCTCCTCTAAGAGTAACATATGTATTGTCAACCTGTTTATTTGACTGTGATAAGAAAAGAAAGAAAAGATGATTCAATCCAACAACAACATCTGTTGCACGAATAGGCTGGCTAGAACAGTTAAATCACAGAAGACAGGCGTGAAGTAGAAGTTTTATGCGTTTCGTTTGATGAGTGAGGTGCCTCAGGGCTAATTCTACTCCTCTTCCCCTTCCCATCCTTTTCTATTATAGAAGGGAAAGAACAGGAAAGAGAAGTGGCCGTCACTATTTTAAATCAAATTAATGTTCCACTCTTTTTAAACTAAGCTGAGTTAACCACTCGGCTTTAATAGAAGCTTAAGAAGAATTTAGCTCATGTAGCCGACATATTTGTGTAGCAGTTGGTATTGATGGCATTTTTATATGCGGGTTCATAACCAGTTTTTTTTTTTGAAGATTTAAATTAATATAATTAAATTGCGCTCCATACACATCCACACTGCAAGTTTCCCTTGTTCATAATTTTCGTACTCGTATATTAAACTTTTTTAACACGCGAATCAGAACTAAATTTAGAATTTATTTGGCAGAACGTGGTAAAAAATATAAAAAGTTCTTTTCACTTGTTTGGAAATGATAAATTCTGAAACTACAAAACGGATCGTCCCGTATAAATATAATTACATTTTATGAAATATAAATGAAATATAATGTTACCGTGCCCAATTATTTCCAAATATATACTCGTAATAGTGTGACTGAATCGCCTTACAATCTACAACTGGAAATGTCTGTAACAGAAAAAAAATGTATTTGTTATTATTAAAAGATATTTTTGGCGTTAAAGAATCGAATTTTGGACATTAAACGTAGTTACCATACATACGAAGCTAGCGTGTTTTAAAAATCTGTAAATTTAAGTGTTTACTGTACTTTCCATATTTAAATTTTAAAATTGGATTTCTAGTGTAATTGACTTAAATTGTAAACCTGAATACCTACTTGAATCCATTGAAGCCGTTCACTTTACTCTACTTTCTGAACAATTCTATGGTCCGCCGTTTTGATTGGTTTTTTTAACTTTCCTAACTTTGTGTATTTGAGTCTATATTAAATTCGAAATAGTGACCTTGTTAAATGTAGCTTATTTACATTCTATTTATGCGATTGTTTTTAAGAGACTTAAAAAAAGAGAAGGTTCTCCTTGTATTTTTATGTTTGTTACTTTAGAACTTCGTCATTAATGAAACGACTTCATTTTTTTTTGGTTGAAAAGGGGACTTTCCCTCCCTTTCTTTAGGGAGTTATTTTAATTGGATGCCATTTAATTTTGAATAGTATCGAACCTTGGGTTCCGATGATATATTGAAAATCGACATATTGATAGGCTTAAGACAAGCCCTGTTACGGTTTAATGGGTTTGTATTTGAGACATAGCGTGGCTATAAATGACATAAATAAAACTAGATCTTGCTCGTCGCTTCGCATGTTAATTTTGACAATAAGTAACAATAACAAAAAGTTGTTATTGTCAACTTTAACACGGCAATTGATATTGTAAATTTCTAATAATAATAATAATTCAAATTTTTTCTATTTCTGTTTTCTTAAAAAAGGCAATAATTATATTTTGAGGTCAGTTTTGTTTTTGTTATAGATTTAAAAGATTATTACAAAACAAATTTGTATTTGTAATATGTAACCATTATCTGGCTATTTTTTTACTTCGTTATTTTTGTAATCTTTTTGTAAGAAAATAAAAAATAACTACACTACATATTACAATATTACAAGGGACGATGTTATTCTATTCCAACTTTGAAATTTGTGTTCCATCTCTAAATACCATCATCCCTGCCCTTTCCCATCTACGAAGAGTCGGAACAGTATTTACAACTCTTCCATATCTCCTGAACTCTACTATAGCCTACGCTGTGACTAGTTTGGTTATAGTTTTACGGCCGACCGCCTGCTTGACGCCAACCCTCCTCGGGTAGTTCCATCCATTCCATCTCCAATAATATGCTTTAGTATTAAACATGGTGTCCAATTATGAAACAATGAATATATGTAGCTTTTGGAATATTAATAAAAAGAAAAAAATAATGAAACGTCTGTATGCTTAAATTAACTACTTTGTTGATAATTTGGCTCTGGATTTACTTTTAAAACCTACAACAGAAACCCGGAAAGAGTAAAAAGTATTTTATGTTACGTTGTACCCAAAAATACCACTCGGAATGGTAATGTTTGAAAGTAGAAGGACAATACCTACTCAAGGAATACCTGATTAAAACAGCTGCGTAGTGTTATCATATCTTATCGATAAAATGTATTAAAGAGTTAATTTCAAAAGAAGATTGTATGATTAGGTATAGATTCGTTCATCACATCATTAAATTACCTGTGCCACTTCGGTTCGGAACACGAATTTAATGACACTTCGCTCGTCAAAATCGGTCAAGCAGTTTAAATTACAGCAGGATTCATATAAAGCACGCGCTTCGCGCGTCAACATATTCTGGATCAATCTGGAAAAAATAACTATAAACTGTTATAAATATTATTGACAAAAATAAATCCAAAAAATTATCTTATTATAATTTTTTGTTGCAATTCAACTCGGGTCGCCACGCTACAATGATAGTGTAACCATCACCCCTTCCACCTTAATACTCACCTTCACAATATGTATGAATTTTCGGAGTGAAATAAGTAGAAGCCGATATAAAATCGACTTCAAAAATATATGTGACCAAGATGAAAATCATTTTGATCTTTCTCAAGGTTTATTTTATATTTGGCCAGGGATAAATATCTATATAGCACAGAGCGCATTGTGAGTCCATTGCTCGCCTCAAGGGATGGGGTCCCACGTTGTGCGATTGCTACCGCAGCCTTGAGAGCTTTGCTCCCGCCAGCTACCATCACGTATGAGGCAAATGCATATGCTCCACCAACCATAATCAGGGCAGATTTAGCCAAGGTATATCAGCAGTAATATTCATATATTCAGGGACTTGTGTATAGTATCGTTGTCGTTGAGTAAAATGTGGGTTTCGATCAAATTTGCTTCACCCACCAACAATTCACTATTAATATTTCAATTGGGATACTTTACAAGCCGTCAATTTAATATTAAAAATCATGGGAGGTCAGACAGTCTGCAGCCCCGAAATAGAGGGACCCCGACTTGGGCGAATATTAATAAGATAAGCGTCATACTGCAATACAAGGCACAACCATTGAGTTAACGTATACACCCAGCAATCGTTAGATCACTGCTATAGACCACCCAAGGTGCGCTCAAGATATCGCAGCAAACGACAATATCTTAGCAAAAGCCTCCATCAACCCGGACCTTATGATGAGTTTATACAGCCACGAACCACCCAAGAAACCACCACATGAATACTCATTGACCCAGTAATGATTCATCCGAAGATGTACCATCGGTAG
>DWLR01001899.1:0-16824 GCA_018246295.1 Papilio alexanor hazarajatica
GAAAACACGTGAGTTAAGCCGTTATTATTTTAATAAGTTTATAAAAAATGTCTCACGAAAGTTTTAATAATTTAATTTGATATTAATGTATGTAAAATATATCAATACATTCTATTAACATATGTATTATAATAAATACAGACGTACTTAATAGTTAATTTTCTACTTGTACTTTTTTATTTTTTACCCCTACCTGCCTATATAATGAACAAAATAAGTGACAATGTAAGAAAAAAATGCCTTGGGTATAGTTATATAAGCTAGTAGGTTTTTTATATGGACTCAATGAACTCGAAGAAAGCGAAAAGCGGCTGTTACCATTATATAATCCACATTGGTTAACAAAAGTAAAAGCTTTACTACTTTATAATATTACTAATTACAATTACACAAATATTAAATATACGTGTGCTTAATATTAAGCACGAAATTCACAAGCAGTTAGCAAGTAAACGAAGTAAGGCATAAACTATCCATACCGACTGTAACTTGACTGATATCCGAGCGATGCTTATCGATTTTTCTAATTTGAACCCAGTTCAGGCAAAGGACTGCGTAATTACGTGTACAATTTCATGCTTCCATTTGGAAGTCGCTTACAGGTCGCTTTGCGGTCTGTTTTACTGTCGTTTACATGTCAATAATTTAAGACATAAAGGATAAATTTCATTCCTTTATTGAGTTCATCATCCTCAAAACAAACTTTTCTTTTTATAAATAAGCGTGTTAATAACGTTTTGCTAAATGGTGATATTGTAATTATTTCCTTTAATGTCGTAAATTACAGTTAACAAAATTATTCCTAAATTAAAAATACAAAACTATTAATGTTATTTTTCCACGATATTTTTCCTGCTAACATTATTCCATATTCTTGATAAATGTATTTTGGATTAAAATTTAATTTATATATATATATATCTTTTTAAAGTGTTGTATTTTAACAAAATTCTTTCAAAATATAAATAAAACTATTCAAATATTGCATATTTTCATTAAAAGCATTTCCTCCAATACAAACGCATTTCAGTTTTGGTTGTAATTGTACTTTGTTTCTAGACAACTTGCTGTGTGTAACTATAATTTTTATTGATCCACTTAGTTCACAACTGTGAATGTAATTTTAGCAACGAATTTAACGTTGTGTAATTTGTGACCTCTGCATACGACTTGCGTCGCATCAAGGTCGTATGTTGTTAGAGGTGACGAAGGATGCCTTTGGGATTTATAAACATAAGTAATTAAACAAGTTATGCATCTGGGTTAATTAGGATGTTGATAAGCGCTACTATGATATTAATGTTTATCTACATTTTACACAACACCTACCTACAGCTGTCTCTTATTTCTTTATCAAAGGTTTGGAAAGAATTATATTTATACAGCTCTTCTATTCATTTTTCACGTGTTTGTACAGTGGTGTAACTACATATAGGAAGCCTACAAGTGTAAGAGTACTTTCTTGAAGTATACCCCAAAGTGCTTGCGCAAAATACGCGGGAAGTTATTCGGAAACTGCACGAATCCAGTGCCTCAATCCCATTAAGATGTAGATGAAATTTGGGTCTCAGTCGTACAAAGTAACTTTCAGATAGCAAGTGTTCCAGATAATTCTAAAAAACATCTCATGAATACACGAAAAGCTGCTTTTTGTACCTGCATTCTGATCTTAATAGCAAATCATATATCAAGAAGAACTGTAGACAGAACGAGAAGATCTTAAAGTAGTACAGCAACTTTTAGTTTGACCTAATTTCAATACACCGTAACGTTGAAAGTATCGCTCCTCAAGCTTATTCAGGGGTTTCATTTAAGTTTTACAGTTTGGGGCTTGCACCAATGTAGCAACTTCTAGGTTAATGGGACGTAGGAGAATTTTTACTAGACATGCGCACATCTACGCCCGCTCTCTACTGGCTAGCGGGCATGATTCAATGTAGGTAACGATGAAAAAGATTCTAGATCATTTATAAATCATATGCTCTGAGATCAGACCTAGCGCACGCGTGACACTTTCGTTGTAACCATTTAATCCGTTCAACCAAGAACAAACTCAAATATTCAAAAATTGAATCGAGTTATTCGGAAAACCAGAATCGGAGAATTAGTTGGAAAAGTTTGAAGGTTGAAAGTATTTTCAACACAAAGGACGGACGTTAATCGCATGGAGAAATTTCAGATTGCCTCGTGAACCGTTCTCTCTAAATAGCCTGTTTTGTAATTAAAAAATCGAATTGTTTCGAAAGAACGGCTTCAGTGTCATATTTCAACACTGCTAAGGATTGAAACACGTTGCTAGCGACGTTTCCGTTTCCAATTATGACGTGGGTAGTTAAGGGAAAAGTGAATAGGTTGTTACTAAACTAGTGAGTACCACATTTTCCTACCACACCACCGTTACGTAGCACAACATACGGTAACATTGGAGTCAAACGTGTTTTTATAAAAATACTTTGAATCTACCTATATAAATACCTATGTAATAGATGATCAAGTTGTGTTTTCGCGGTTCCTGGTTTTGGTTGCCAATATTTGTAAACTGTATAGCGTTAAGCTTTCACGGTATCACATTTAGGCCCGTTCATGGCTAAAAAGCTGAAAACAATTTCCTTTTCTCAGTTCCTTAGCTACTCGTCTAGGTTAACATTACTTGAGAGAAGTAGTATTCTTTTGAACAAAACCAAAATCGACTTCAAATGTATATAGTTTTATTTAAAAGCCATGTAGTCATTTATAGCCGCGAAATGTCTCATTACAAATCCATTAAACCCTTGCTTGTCTTAAATCTACCAATATGTCAATTTTCGGTACGTTTTCGGAACCAAAGTTTCAATGACATTTAAAATTAAATGGGATCCACTTGCGAATATCCCTTTCCTACAAAAGAAAAAAACTTTTTAAATCAGTTTATAAATGTCAAAGTTCTGAGGCAACAAACACAAAAACATTCTAACTCTTAAATAAATAAATATGTATTTGTGATGATTAAAACCTAAAGACTTCATTTACGTCAACTGTATTCATATTTGATAGATAACAAAAGTACCTTCAATTCATGCATGTACGTCGCAACGGTCGCTCAAAATTTAGGCGTGTGAGACAAAATCTTCATTTACTTTTCTACCATAAGAAAAACATAAGGGCAAACATTTTAATCTTATAGGGGCTGTGATGAGGTTAGTGAGGAAACTTTTAAACGTTTGATTATAATATAAACTATACAAATATAGTTTATACACTATACTACCCCCTCCCTCCCTTCTACACCATTCTGTGCCTATTTGGAAAAAAATTCAGAATGTTTTGGCCTCATCGACCTATCGTTTTCAGTTAAACAATTTTTTAAACATTTTTATCATTTGTATGTATTGAATAATGTAAAAAAAGTCATTAGCGATATAGCGATTTCTACTCAAATTTAGCGATATCCATGTTACCGCTTTAAAGACATTTAATTTATTTATTTAACATAATGCATACATCTTAAAAGGCGATAGGTATATGCTTATTTTTGGCGACAAAATAATAACGCAGTTATAATTATCGCTGCTGTATTACTTTGCACGTATTACTTTTCAATTCAGGACCTCCTTGTTTTTATCACGTATCGAAATAGAGTTAATATGTACGTTTGCATGTTATCTGCTATTGAACAATTCTTTTACGGGTGAGAATACTTGCTCAGTTAATATCAGGCGTGAATGTTAGTCATATACAACGCATATGGACGTGCTTGACCTGCAGAATGATCTACTTCTCGTTTACATATACTCGGGTGTCTTACAACTGCGACCAAAAAGAGCCGGCAACAACAATTTTAGCAGGAACTGGCCAACAATAAACCTACCGTGCACTTACAAGATGCAAGCTTTTGGTAGAGAAGTTTACTTTTGCATTTCGTCAACTCTTTTCCTTATCTTCTTCATACCTCTTTCCTGTACAAAGCCAAGCTACGTACCTGTAACCTTTCTGGCCATATCGATAGTAACTTAACATCATCAGGTAAACTCCCTGCTTATTTGCCGCAATCCTCTTAATAAAAAAATATTTTAATTGACCTAGTTGACTTCAATCAAAACGCCTTCACGTCAACATTCTTCGATTATTCATTCTAGTTGGCACGTACATATACGTAAGTAAAAAAGAATTTTCTACAGTAAATAGTATATCAGCGAACGCAAATTGCGAATGTCTGTTTATAATTTTGATCGCGAGTGATGCAACGAACGTTATCTCACTTACGGAGTGCGTTTTTGTTTTCATATCTATTATCGTTGCATTGTTTACGTGCTCAGATCTAGTGTTACGTATATTTCACGATAATATGTCAGCGAACAAAAGCTGTTTATTGGCAATTGCTACTTATTTTTAAACAACATCAGATCGTGGACGATTCTCAAAAAGCAGCAAACAAACGCAAAATATTGCTTTAGCAAAGAATCGAGTCGAAGACCAATGATGATATGTTATCGTGTTATAAAATTATGTTTACCGGCAGAAAGCAGCAAAAGGCAGAAAGCAGGGCTGTTGAAGCAGTGGTTGCGTAGCATGCCGAAGTACTCGGGACGACGAAAAAAAAATATTTTGTCAGCCCTGTTTGCTTGGTGGAAGACGAAAAAAATGAACATCTTGATTTTCAGATCAATCCCGTGTCAGCATGACGCGCACCTTTGGTGCTTCAGAAACCTTGTAAAGGTTTTGTACCACCTTTGATAATGGTCCTCGATTTCTCCAGTTACTCGTGAGTCATCCCTTGATGTTTAGCGAACAATGAAAAATGAAAAACAAACACGTAACCAAACTTTACACCACTTCAATGACATTATCATCATGATTTGTAGCCCGAACCTCATACTACCTACCTTACGCCTTAAGTGATCTTCGCTACTCATAATTAGTAACACTTATGAAAAATGTAGATATCATGCCCCCCTTTGAGTGAGAAACTGTAGAAAAAGATAAGGAAATTAAGCTAAGGAGGCTAAAGAAAGAGGATAGAGAGTGTTACACCTCTCACCAGATCAAATACAGAACTAGAGTTTAGTTTGACGCCAATCTCCTTTCTGACTTTCAATTCTTTTCTTACCATTCCAACTAAGCTTAAATGCTTGTGCGATAATAGTCGAGTGGTGGGCGGGGTATTCTGTAATCAGTACCCTAAACCTAGGCTAATGGCTATCGGTACTTCAAAATCTTTGAAACAGACCTTTAAGACTTGTGCCTATTGTCACCTTGGCTTACAGACTTCTCTCATTTCTCGTCTTTCTAGTATTTGGTGAAGCCTGGCATGTTTCATAATAATTGCATCTTTACAACCAGGAAGACATTTTACCAGTTATGTGATTTTTTCATACATAAATAACTAAGTAATTGGTGTTTAGAAACCATAAAAATACGTATAGTAAAGAATGAAGAATTTTTTAAAAGTCATAAAAGTCAACATACGCATTGCATTATAGAAGATACTTGAGTCTTATAAACATAAGTAACTTAATGTTTTTTTATTAACTTTCTATGAATAATAAATGTGTAATGAATATTAATTATAAGTCGGTAGAGTATACTCTGACTGTAATTTCAATATTTTTTTTTGTTGTAAAATTTTGTTTTGTGCAAAATATTAATTTTATGTCTCACTGACATAAGTTCATCACGATTTAAATTTGAAACTGCTTGACCGATTTTAATGAAAATTGGTACATAACATGAACAGGTGACTGCGCAAAATCTGTCTGCCCTTTTTCTGTATGTCCCGTTTTTTTTTTTTGTTTTGTGACGGACTTGTCACTGTTTGCCTGGAGGAGGCATTTACAGATTCACCGGATTTGACGTGGCAGAGCGCAGAGGGCGCTTAGCCTAAACCTCTATTCCGTTTTAACCTAAGAACACCTAAGCCGATCTTAATAAAATTAGTTACATAGCAAAAACACTTGATTAGCCAAATGATAGGTTATATAAAATATCTGTCTGCTGCATGTCGCGTTATAATTTAACAACGGCTTGACTGATGTTAATAATTTGTATATAAGTTTTTATAAAGCTGTTTGTATATAGGTTATTGTATTGGTATTTATTTATTCTTTAGTATATAGCAAAAGAAAGTGATTGCGTAAATGATAAGCCATATAAAATATTTCTAAGTCTAATGATAATTAAAAAAAAGACTTCATTATTTTGTATTTTTCCAGATAGCAATCTTTTAAACGCGTGCAAAGCCGCTGGCAACATCTAGTACATTTATAGAAAAAAATATTAAATGGAAGAATAATAAGTAACTATGTAATGACAACTACATTATCCTTTGGAAATAACACAATAGCAAATTCACATCTCCAATATAACCGTAGCCGCGGAGTTTCGTCATTGTACAACTCGATAGATCGCCAAATACCATTTACACTACTTTGATGGTTGGCATTCCACAACCGCGAAATTTTCTACTTCGTACAGTCGCGTTGTGGAATGAGCTGTCCATCCGGCGGTATTTCCAAACCAATACGACTTAGGGTCCTTCAAGAAAAGAGCGTACTCCTTCCTAAAAGGCCGGCGACGCATCTGTTGTTCCTCTGACGTTCACACCAGACCTGAAATATAATCCTTGTTCGAGATAGAAGTTGCTGACCTTCCTTTATTGTAAATCTAAAACATCTGTTTAGAGAATTTTCATTAGAATTTATGACACATCAGCGACAAAAAATTTATGGCTAAATTTTAAAAATTTTAACACATTCATGTTTTCGTTACATGGAATTTTTAATTTAATATAGCGTCGTAAGCACTTCAGGAATAGCTTCAAAATAGGACATTTAAACCCCAACCTGAACGAAGCGACGTACCGCAGTGCGCGACGCGAAAGAGACAACATTGAGGCAGAACAAGACGGCACGAATGACCGAATCGATGTTCGACAGAGATACCAGTATAGCACTATTCTTTTCTTCACCGGTACATTCGCACTCGGAATGCACTGAACCTCTTCATCAATTGGTTCTCGTATAGTTGATACTACGTAAGTAATTGGACTGAGAATGAAAACACTTCCTATTACATATTGTTTTTTACTTTACGTGAAAGTGAAATTTGTTTTATTCAAGTTTAGATGATGGATAATTATTAAAAAAAAAATTAAATAAAGAAAAGAATATATAATGCATTGATGATGACGTCCAAATTCATACCACCAAACATAGTACCTACCTACCTACTTGGACGTCACATCATGCTTTTCATACATGATTTTTCAAAATGTTTAACTAACATAAATTCAGATTGTTTTTCTATAAAGGTTTGACATTGATACGTGTGAAGTATGTATGTTGTTTTTCTACAAATACTATTAGATGTTATTAATATGTGGGAAGTATTTTTAAGCGAAACGAATCAAAATGGTTTTACGTCGTTCAAACAATACGAATACCTAACTTTTAACTTATATGGGCACCGAAGTCATCTCATCTCATCGCCAAAACTTCTTAGAAATTCAATATATACCTATACGTATAAGGCCTATGTCCAGCAGTGGACTGGTACAGACTGATGATGATTATACCTACGTGAAAAAATTAAGTATTTCTTAAGTTAAGTCACGTTCTTACGTATTTAGTCATGTAGTTTTTGCTCAGTAAGTACAAAAAACCTACCTATCCACTATTACTGACGATTAACTTTTAGTTTTGCTTTACCATTACCATCTAATTGTTAAGGTAAAATAAGACACGAACGTTATATCAGATACGAGTCAGAATCGATTTGCAATGTCTCGGGTTCACAAACATTAAAACAGCTGTGCGGCTTCGGGCACCATCGCTTTTGTTCGTTATGGGATGTACAATATAAACGTATAAGTCTATGTTCGTGTCGACGAACAAGTTCGTTGTCTCTGATTCAGTAGCACATGAGATTCAGCGGTGGGGTGACGTTACTTTGCCGCCGCACGAATAACAATAAAATTAACCTGATAGGGCTTCCAGTGTACCAATTTTATACATTACTAAGACAAAGTTTGGTATAGTGTTTGTTGTGGTAAAGTTTCTTCGTCTCTGTGTGGATTTATAGGTGCGAATCAGGTAATGCAAAAACAAAAAGATTTTCTAAGCGTCTTACTTTTCATTTATTCAAAGTTGGATTATGCTATATACTTTTGAATTTTATGTCACTACACTAAATCAGATACCATCTGTAGGATACTATCTGATTTAATAAATTTTGCTTCTAATACTGTATTCGAATGAAATACGTTCGTAATGTAAAGACTTATTTGTAAAACACAATTTCAATGTAATATAAATAAAAATTATAATGCATGTTAAAACATTAAATACGAAATTAATCATGAATGCAAACTCTTTTTGGTTTTACCGCAGGTTACGAAAACGTAGCTAAAAGACTAGAGAAATAGGTTATAAGCATAAAAAATCTTTAGAAATAATTTTTTAACTGTTTACTGGCAATATCTAACACAAGAAAAAGATCCATTCTGAAAAGACTTTTATTTTGATGGGTGAATCTACGTAAGGATACAGTAAAAACAAAAACTTGATTATCTTGTAATTGATTAATATTATTATTTCGTAATTTTTACAGAACACAATGTAAATACCAATTAACATATTTTTGTAAATTAAATTCGTATTGTGTCAGTGTCTAGTTCTACTTGCAATAGAATATATTTTTATAACTGGCTGGTAAGAAAGTTTAATGTGTATTCTTAACGCAAAAAAACTACTGACTTCTAAACACCTGTGCTGTGAGAAAATTGTTTTAATACTAATTTATGAAATATTTAAATTTGTGAAAAATGATTAACAAATTTCATTTTTGTCATCATTCCCCAATTCCTAATAATGTTTTTAAATAACATAAATTCTCCCTTTTCTTATTCCATAGATTTTAAAAACCGAATTTATGTTTCAATTGTTGCCATACATAAAATAACCAAAGTCATACATACTAATTTAGTGGTATTGTTATTTTAAAACAGAGGTATTAAATAATCAAAACAGTATTCTTATTAACTAATAAGAATGCTATTTTAATCCTTTATAAAATGGCAATTAGATTTCGAGTCAGGGTTGCAATGTGCATAAATTTAGCACAACATTGACATTTGTTATTCATTATCGTGATATAGATAATAAATAAATCGACATCTGAAAAATGTGTGCTATCTCAAATTTGATAATAATTACATAACAACAAGACATAAAAACTAAACTTAAAGCAAGAATGTTTAATAGAGCAACGTTTTATAACGATTAGATCTTTTAATATATCTCTTAGATAATAAGTAACTCTTCAAACGTAATATTAAGTGGAATGTTATTAATTGCTCCTACGTTATTACTGTTATTTCACTAAATGTACAATTCATAATCAGAAATAAAAAAGTAACTCCTTGGTCCAATGTGAAGATTAAGACACAATCTTTACCTTCTAAAAATTTTTCGTACCAAAACGAGTCTGATCCAAGGATCGTGTCACCTTGATGTTAGTTTATGCCATCGTCCTTACTTTTAGTAAACTTTAGTTTCTTTTTTATTTTCTGTCTGCCTAAACTCGTCTTCGGTATGATAAGGCAGCCCGCTGCGCAAACTTAATGTATTTTTTACACGAATTGTACCTTGCTGAAGAATAAAAAGTAAAACAATTAATTTATTTTAATAGTAAAGCCGCGTTAGTAATGGTGGTAGACATAGTATAGTAAATAAGTGTAGTATGACTTACAAGCTTAATAATGAAGTTTGAATGTTTTTCATATTTTTTCCTGAGATTTAATGAAACTGACATTGAAGGACCGTTCCTTCATTACTTGGTTGTCAAATTAGCTTTCTATAAGTAGAGTAAAAAAAAATGATAAATTAATCTCATTACCAGGGTTTTTCTCAAGCCGTTCGCGCGAAAGTTTAATTACTGGAATTTATACATTTTAATTATTGAGTTTCTCAAGAACGCCAATTGAAATTCGGGAAACTTTTCTCATGAAAACTGAGTTTGAAGGTAATTTGAGCAAGCTTTGCCAAAGAGTAACTTAGTTGAAGATATTTATATGACTTAATTATATTTCTATTTTGTTAATAAGGTGTAACGAAGCGTCTATGAGTAGTATATGTTATGGAAGAGTAGAGCATACTATGCCGACCCAACGCAAGTGGAAAAAGAGTAGGGAGATGATGATGACAAAGTGCATAAGTTATATAATTAAGCAATTCAACCTACAATTCCAACACAAGCAAACTGTTAACCCTATGGTGTGTGATCATCCCTAGTCACAAAAATCTGCAATTGCTTAAATTGCCTAAGGAGTAGCAGATGCGTCGACGTAACAAACATGAGCGATTAAGTAAGGTAAGCAAAATGTAGCAACTGGGATTCCTACTCTTTGTAAACTTTACTCTATGAGGTGGTTCGACCATTCAAGAGACAGCTTCTGTTGCTGCATAGCTCTACAACTGTTAGATGAAATAAAACTGGTAGTAATTATAATTACCCGACTGACGATTTTTTTTTTGACGCGTTACATTGCCTATCACCAAATGTAGTCAAAAGTGTAAGAATTAACAAATAATCAATCGATATTCATCATCAAAAAATTATTTAATACTCTACATTTCCGCGCCGTTCACACGTAAATTCCATTCAGTACGTCTCCGATGTCTTCTACCAACACTGCCACTAAAATCGCAAGTCTGATATAATATACAGATTGATTCTAGAAATAACGATCGTGTGAAATTTCTATTTTACACGGTCCTTTCTTCTACAATTTTTATCACATACACGGGTTCATGTATGGATTTTTTTTATCAAAACTGTGTAGTTTTACTGCAACAGCTATAAACAAAGGAAATATATATAACGACATTTTAAGACAAGGAGAGAATTGTATTCAAAACAAAAGATAATTATAAGGAAGTGTGTATTCTTTGTTGCGAAAACAATATACGCGTAATGCGAAATAATGTTACGAGCTAACGGAATCGAAAATTAGGCCATAACCGCTGAAATAAAATTGAAACGTAGTGCTTATAGCATGTGACTCATCTATCATATCAGCGCGTCGGTTGTTTGCGATTTTCTTTTGGAGGGATCCTGCCACTAACCGGCAGTTTTTTATGTAAATTTAATTGAAAAATCAAAATTTTCTTTGACGACTCAAAGTCCTTAATTTTGATATTTCCATTAAAGTTTACGGTTGTTCGTGCTTTTAAGTGATATCTTATTTGTGTGGCGACTCCTACTCCACGAAGCTTTTTTACAGAATTTATTTTTATAGCGGTCCGCTACGCTTTTTTTCTTTTTTTTTACGCTTTATGTTTTGCGCAATCCTAATATCCAATATAAACTATATTGCAAAAAAAAAACGGGCGGTTATAATTTTTATTTACAACTAAAAAAGGACTAATAATAAGCAGGTTTTATGTATGAGGAAATATTACTGGCATAATAATTTTAATTACTATCCTCCCATATTAGAAAATGTATTCCAAATTCAAATTATGCATTTTTAATAGAAAATAAATTTTCATGGAGACAATTATTTTAACAGCGTGAAACTGATGTCAATTTCTTGTTCTAATTTTGCTAGTAATTAACTAATTTTTAATATTGCTAGTTTTGGTGTTAAAAAATGGACGGCAAAAAGATAAGAGGTGGGAAAATTATAACACTGTTTGTAGAAGGCTGTAGCCAATGTTACGTGTCTTGGCGGCTAAATGTTAGGCGTTCAACTGTCCAGAGGACTTGGCAGCGTTATTAGAAGACGGGAACCTTCGATAGAAGACCAGGTTCAGGAAGAAAAAGATGTTCTGAGCCTCGGGACGAACGCTTCTTAGTGATACAAGAACTTCGATATCGAAAAATGTCCCACAGTGGTCTTAAAAAACTTTTTAATATTTAAAAAGCAACACCAACAGATTAGTTATTTCACAATTAATCTCAAAAATATGTCAAAATTTTATACAGTTTAGTGCAGGTAATTTAGTCGTTAAGAGGTAACACAACATCCAATATTTTATTATTAGTTACATTTCAATAACATGTAGCATTTGTAACTTAGTTGTTTCGTGCAAAAATAAGTAACAATTATGAATGCCATCTGCTTCATTACGATGAGCTCGCTATATGTAACGATGTGACATTCATTTTTGTGTTATATAAAATCCGGTTCAGTGCACATGTTATCTGAAATATGTATGAATCTACAATGTATCAATCCGATGCATTGTTTTAAACTTAGTTCATGACACATCTGTAATCGTACAGTGGCCGTATATTAGATTCTCGTAGACGTCGTCCGAACATCCGGTTCAAATTCACATAAGCTAATCAAGTTGAAATAATCTTTGGAAAGTGAAAATAGCTCAATGGTTAAGACTTCCGAAATTTGAAATTGTGGGTTCGAAATTGCCATTGGACTGTTATAGTGAGCCATCTTTATATAGCCATATATATATATTTATATACACGTTATAGTAAAATTATATCAAAATCAAATACTTCCAAGAGTTATTTTAACTTTCACTTTTAATGCGTACACCGTGAAAAATAATTAATATATTCAAATAGTAATGATAATGTTCGATATTAAACGGGTTAATATAATTTCTTGTAACATTTGTATCGAACTGGTTATTGATAATTGCTTCCAGCTTAGAAAAACAAATATAAATTTTCTCCATTCCATCGTTCCACTCTATTAGACTAAAGTGAAATACTCGTACATAGCGAGTAGTATTAATTCAACTTTCATCAGAATACAAAGAAACTGATCCTTTAGGATAGAGTAATGAATTTCGAGGCAACCCTCATCTTCATGCACAGAATAGCACATTACAAAGTGGATTTCCTTTGTCGTTCATTAATGGTTTAAGGAGAGGTTCTAAGCCGTATCCCCGTTCAGTTATGTAACGGCCGAACAAATAAAGCGTTGGCTGGAATAGACTCCTGAATGAATCCACGAGCTAACTTATGCTTAAAGGGTATTGTTCTAATTGTTATGTTTTGCTACTTAAAAACAGTGTAAAACAATCAATAAATAAGAATGACTTTTTGTACTTTGACCAAATTATGTAGTTTTGTGTTATTGTTCAACGTTCCATGACGATAACGAAAAAAAGATATCATACATATTTATCATGGGAATCGTAATTTATATATACGATTTGAATTCATACAAAAAATCATACACTCTTCAATTTTTGCCTTAAAGTTTGCTAGCATTAAGATTTACAAACAGAAAATTAAATTGGTCAAACTATTCTCAAAGTTTTGCCTCGCAACGGACACCATTTCACGTCTATTTATGGAGATTAGCCTCTTGTTTTGCAAATAGCTTATTTCAACCAGTAGTTTTAATCTGTCTATTGCCGGATGTTCAATAATTCATAAAATAACAAATGACCTTGATTTTTTGCCTTGTCTATCTATTATATCAACATTAGTCGTGTTTTTAATGTTTTGAAAATTACATAATTGTACCGAAATGTTTTTTGATTGCGATAATTATAGTTAATTTCAAATTAATAACGTTATTTTGTTCTTCGACCATTATAATCTTATAAATTATTTATAATATCATTATATATTTTTGACTACTTTTTTATATGAACACAGGAGCGCCCGGCTCGCAAGCGTCTAATTCGCAGCGGCTATTGAATTTTTGGCTTGCACACAGTTTTTTATTTCAATATCTTCTAAAGTATTTTTCAAAACGCTTTAGTGTAAACCTAAATTTAATGATCAACGTTACCAACACATTTATTTGGATAAGACTTAATACTGAATTCGAAAAAAAAAAATAGTGTCGGAAATAACGTACCAATTTTGATCGATTTTTTTTAGAGAAAAAATGGTTATTTGGACAACCATAAAAGATTAGGGATATGATACAACAAAGTTTTATTTGGCATTTTTGGAGATCTTGAGTTCTTTCGTACTTCGTTTTTATGTATGTGGTTTTGCGATGGTTTAGCCGACGTAATCCATGAAAGTCAAATTTTTGGCGCTTTTTCGGAAGTTCCGAAAAACAATTTCGGAATAAATTATTTGAATGCTAGTGAAACTTTTTAAAAATCAGTTGAGAGGTTTCGAACGAATTAACGAAAAAACAGAGCCATAAAAGCAGTTTTTGATGTGCACATCGTTAAAACTAATTATGAATAAATGAACCATGGTAATAAAGTGATTGGAAATTATTTATCTCAAGTGTGTTCTTATATTGGGTTATTTAATGGGTTTGAAATATTTCATAAGCAGCTAGATGTTACGGCGTATCTTAACGCCATTAGTCTAATTGCATTCATTCACGACAACATTAGGGAGAACTGTACTTTAATTTTTAAGAACCTGATATTCAATATAAAATTATAATTAGTGTTGTTTTGTTGTTTCTTTTTAAATCTATTCTAGGGACTTCACTTTTTTTATAACAAATAAACTACCGCTTAACCGTAGTCCCTGTATGCACTAGCTTAGTAACAGCCTACAGCCTATTCACTCTTCTCTTGAAGGTTCCGCGTCGTAATTGGAAAAAAATACTGATACACAATGCTTAACATATAAACTATTACTTTACATTTAATGAACTTTTACTTTACATTTGAAGTAATTTTACTTTACACTTGAAAAAACTTTTACTTTACATTTAAAATATTTTTACTTTACATTTAAAATACTTTTACTTTACATCTGAACAAACTTTTACTTAACATGTAAAGAAAGTAAATAAAATTGCTTTGAAATAATCTTTCAACATACTGATGCTTTGATTCCATCATACAGGAGTTACTTTGTTTTTGTTATCTAAATAGAATATTATGTATTTAGGTGATGTTGAAACGGTTTTATACAGTGGTACTACTTATACAAGTAATATATGTTTGGAAATAAGATCTTATTAAAATAAAATAAAAAGAAGAATAAAATGTAAATTTCTTCAAAAAAATTCAAAACCATGTTTTAAATAAATTACTTTATAAAAGCAATTAAATTTGAGATAAGCTTTGCATGCGTTTTTCAATGCTACTAAAACATATTTTTTTGTTACTATGTTTGACTTCACGGAATATTTTTTTAAATACAAGAAGGTGGCAAACGAGCAAGCGGTCACTTTAGTGACCGCTACTCAAAGGCATCTGCAACAAGCATTTGCGAGTTGCAGATGCGTTGCCTACCTTAAATAGAAAGAGGAGAGGAGACAAAAAATGGACATTTCCTTCTCCTGTACATCCCCTTCCTCATCAAATACCTTTGTATCCTCTACTTATTTACATCCTTTCCCATCGTATCCTTTACTTATTAGAAAAGGGTGGGAAAAAAGAGGACTAAAATTAGGCCTTCGGCACCATCAGACGAAACGCAGAGTACTTCTGTTTTACGCCTGTCTTCTATGAGGTCGTAGTAATTCATCAGTCGAGTCAGTCATCATTTGTGCAACAGATGTTGTTGCGGACTCTACTACTATTAAAATATAAAATGTACATTGCAGTAAGTGTTAAAGGGCAGACGGAATTGAATACTCTTTTAACTTTTTTTAAACCTTCTTAAATTTTGACTAACGTTTCCCCTTTTTAGGGATAAAAAAAGAATACATTCAAATAGATTTATTCAATAACAGTTGAAATGGTAATGTTGACAATAGCAACTCTTTGACACATCATGTTATCTGTTTTTGTAATTATAATATGCAGGATTAAATTATCAAAAAAATCGACTGTTAAAATAAGAAACTAACGCATGTGAAGCCGCGGGCAACAGATAGTTATATTTATAATAAGTCATGCTACGCTTTGTTACAAATCCATCAAACCCAGAGTTTGCCCTAAGTCTACCAATATATCAATTTTCGCTTTTTTTTCTGAACCCAAAGGTCCACTGACATTCAAAATTAAATGGTTTCGAATGTTCCCTTTCCAAAAAGAGAAACATTTTTGAAATCTATTCATAAATGATTACTGCGGTAACAAACGTAAGAAAATACAAACGAATTGATAACCTCCTTTTTTATTGAAAGTCGGTTATAAATATTTATGTATTATCTTGTGTGCAATCACATACGTATTGTTTATTTTTGTGTCCAATCCACCTCTTTCGACCTACTCTCAAATCTCCTGTCTGTTTTATCTGCTTAAATTTTAATTCAAACAAAAACATACGTTTAAAACAAGCGACAACTTTGTAACCAAGATACAGTAATCAATATTACTGCTGCTAATAGAAATAATAAATAAAGTAATGAAAACCTTTTCTTTCATCCAAGTTTCTTACATTTTACCGACTTAAGTAGACTTTTAATTAAACCTGATTAAATTTTGATATTATTTTTTCTTTTTATATGAATACATTAGTGCTATGACAGGTTTTTATTTTGAATTTCAAGAACCTCTCCACGAATAAGGTCTCTTCTAACTTACATATTTATATTTTCGTTCCCATTTTATCGTACATCGTATGTTTTGGATAATCCTATTACGTCAATAATTTTTGCAATGCTTTCGTTTAGTGTCCATTAGTCGTTCAGTAAATCGCTAATAGAAATAAGTAAACACATCTTTAAATAAAAGGTCAAAGCGATACAGCATCCGTTTTTTTCACCGATAATGGATGTAAACAATATTAATGTAAATCTTTGCTATACAGACTTAAAATATTTCTATTTTTTTTAAGTCCAATTAATAAAACTGATTAAAAGTGCATATAAAAATATTTACGAAAAAACTAAAAGATCTAAAATCTTTCAAGACCAATCGAGAATTTGGCAAGTATCTTTAGGTACGTCTTTTTTGGCATAAGTTCATTCATACGTTATATATATATATATATATATAT
>DWLR01001900.1:0-16816 GCA_018246295.1 Papilio alexanor hazarajatica
ATGAACTGACGAGATTACAACTTCAGAAGAGAGCCGACACATGTATGGAGTTGCTAAGTTTTCATCGTACCACTGAGGGCTGCGTGATGTTAACAGGGGATGAAAAGTGGGTCCTGTATGTCAAATATACCCGCAAGCGCCACTGGGGAAACGGGCGTACCGACACCAAAACCTGACACAAGTAAAAAGGTTATTTTGAGTGTGTGGTGGGGAATAAATGGAATTATTTACTGGGAGCTTTCGTTCGCTATCTCATTATTTAAAAGACAAAAAATTCATGAATGAGGATCATCTGAAAACCCAACTCACTGACTTCTTCAATCAAAAACCGAAAGACTTCTACAGGGAAGGTATTACGTCTTTACCAACGCGTTGGCGACAGGTTGTATTTAATATTATATATAATTGTATTATATATAATTGTATTATATATATATTGTATTATATATAATTGTATTTAGTTCTTTAAAAATAAAATAATCTTGTTCTGTGAGATGGCAGGTTTTTTAGTTACCAACCTGATAGTAGGTACAAAAATGTTAAAAAAATGTACAAATTCTTTTCTGCAATAACTTTGAGCGTTTACAGGTGCATTACAGGACTAGTTTAAATATGATGTCAACGGCCTACAATACAAACAGCGAGAAGGAACGTGAAAATGATGGATAGACTGTATCTTTAGTTAACATTAGGAGTTTGTTTTTTCCCTCACATTGGATGCCCATGGTAGCTCCAAGTTATATTTGTATAGTAGGCAGTCATGGGTTTTCACATGTTTCATAAAATGTTCTTCACGTGTTTTCGACTCAGCATCTAGCATGTTATGTAAAATGATTCTATTATTAAGATCTCAAAGCATTCGCACATCATCCAAGTAGAGAAAATAAACTAGTCATCCAATTTTATGGGTTGGCTTGTTTTGTAATGATATTCTACTATTAATGAACAAATGTTAAGGACGTAAAAAGTCTATTGTTTGTAATAATTTATTCATACGCACTGAGTCATGTTATAAATAGATAGAGCAAAGCGACTAGCTTATATGAATGACACAGTTTAGGACTATCATAAAATATTAGCATATTCCATTACCTGATATAATCTCGTACAAATTGTCTGGCGTCAGGCGCCTTTCCGAAGTCAACGTTTCTGGTGAGAACGCGGCGCACGGGCGGAGCGAGCGCGGGCAGCGGCGCGGCGCGCGGCCGCCGTCGGCACAACCGGGCCAGCAGCGCGCACAGCTCGCCGGTCACCCCGCGCTCTGCCAGCAGTGGGGCCGCAGTACAGGTCACGCTTTCTGCCCACTCTTCCCAGTCAGCACCATCCTTATTCTGTGTTCAACGTTAAAAAATTTAAATGACAGAAATATATTTACAAACCTTCGTTGCTCGATCTAGTCTTTGTTTTCTTTCAAATAATGTGTATTATGTTTTAGTTTGGCATTTATCATTGAAGTGTATATTGTAAGTCGACTGACCGATTGGCGCAGTGGCAAGACACTTGCCTTCCGCGCCGCAGGTCGTGGGTTCGATTCCAACCCAAGACAAACATTTGTGTGCATGAACATGTCTGTTTGTCTTGAGTCTGGATATAAAGATCACCGTAGGATGGGCAGCAGCGTCCTCTTCTTAGTACGTTGGAACATACTGCGATCGCCAACCCGCCTGCCAAGCGTGGCGATTATGACACTTTTCGCCCCGATCGATCAATGGGGGAGGCCTATGTCCAGCAATGGACGATCAAAGGTTGAGATGGTGATGTTATATTGTAAGTATGATATATCTGGATACTTCCACTGCAGTGATTTAACTTTTTAATTGAGATGAGATTATTATGTGTTAAAATGCGTTAATGATTTAATTTAAGGACTAGGTAAAAAGACAGTTCGACAAACATAATTCTGGTTCAGTTATAGAGACTGTAATAATATTTGAGACATATTCTAACATAATTTTCCTTAATTATCCTATTCAGTTGTACCATACAGAAAGATTTATTCATTCGAAACATTCGTTATGATAAAGTCAATTAAACGTATAAAAATACAACGAGGACGATCCTAAATTATTTAAACAATCATTCAGTATTCACAAGCCCTCTATGACGAGGCTAACAAGCCTCATTGTGTGTTGTTGATCAGACATATTCTATAGATGCATTTTAACGAGTGATTTTAGTAATAAGATACATAAATGATATGTCAATGTTATATAACTAATCAAAAATAACTTTTCCTCTTTACTAACACTAGTTTTAAAACTAATTGTTATTAATACAGATGGAATATTTAAAAAAAAGCCTGAACTAAATCATTATTTATTGTTATTATTTATTTATTTACTATTTTAGAAAAGCTCTGCTATACCACTTTAACTGGTTATCAAAATTTAAACTTTCGTTAAACGCTATAACTATGAAATGATGTTACATAGATGGTCCGTAAATAAACTTATTATTTCTATATTTGGGAGACATTTTTTTTTCTTCAGAAAATTCTAGCAAAAGTCACGCCCAACGTCATACTCTTAGCATCGTTGGACGACTCGTCGCTAAGATGAATAAAAATAAAATAATGGTTAGTCTTATAACTGTTTTTCCCTGAGGCGACTATGAAGTACGTCACATGATCGTCACAACTTATTTATTAAGTAGAATTTTCCTTATAATTGCGGTAAGTCATTAACATTTGGCACGCTACATGGGACGCATCAACGCAGCCGATTACAACGAAACGACTTCTGGACACGGCTTATGATCACAATTTTTGAATATTTAACTTAATTTTCTTAAATATTAAAAATTAGTATTATACTAGCTTAAACTTCTGTAAGACTGTTTTGGTAGAACATTTAGACAAATCTACCAGAGTAATATCCATTTGTATTATTTTATTATGCTTTTGTTTATAACGGATAGATATACAATTCGCAAATGAGATGATGAGGTCAATTTGCAGATGAGATGATGAGAAGCAGATTGATGTCTTCTTATATCTATTTGAGAGATTGAGAACTTCTTAACTTGATAATCATACAAACATGCATGATCTAACATTACAAAATAAAGTGAACTTTAATGTTTCTACCCACTTCCCGAAAATTGTTGGCAGCTACATATTTTGTTCGTTAGATTTCAAGATAAAAGAAAAACATTTTAAAAACAACGTTTCTTTATAATGTCACTAATATCTTTCAAATGTCACTAATCTAATAGTTAGAGTACTTTTAATATAAATATTCTCTGTAGTCTTTTATCTCTACGGTTATTTACTCTATGACGTCACAAAATAGATAACAATGATTTACGCAATACAAAAATCCTTTTCTTATTGAAATTAAATGTTAAATTTATATTTATTGTTTCATTATCAAGTACCCGGGAGTACTTCATTCGCTTTAAACTTAAAATCATTGTTTTAATTTTTATGTGGTTTGTCGTCTCGTTAACTGCGGTTTTGATGGTATGGGAGACAAACTAACTCCCTGTCATGTGAGGTATCTAATAAACCCTTTAATATCTTTCCTCCGTTTTTATACGTGGGAGCATCCTTTTTTACCTGTATGGGTTTTTTTAATAAATAAATATGCACTCACGACCATAATCCCTCCGGGTTAGGGGGTAGGCATAGATAAAGGATTCTCATTTGGCGCGATCCTTGCACATCTCTCGCTTCTTCTATATCCATACATCTACGCATACCGTTTTCTTTAATGTCACTAATGTCATCGATATAAGTTTTTCTGGGACATCATCATAAACATATAACATAATTTTGTCTTATCACTCTTGTTTACTTACTTTTTCATTAAATGACTTCATCACAAATTATTTGCAACTCAAAGTAACTTTCACCGTTAAGGTTGAATGTCAATTTTTTGCGGTCATTATTTACGTCAATTGACTTCGTGTGATTGCATCTGGTTTTTCCACTGGAAAGTCCATATCGCACACCTTTTTTGTGTTAAGATTGTAATAATGCTTAGTTCAATAATACCTTCCTCGTAAATGTGTACGAAAGTATCTATACAGTGGAGGGCGCTTACCTCGGATAGCAAGGCGGTCAGTATTTGCAGAGGGGCCCGCGTCACGCTTTCGTCTTGTAGCGGAGTAGTCATTGCAAAGTCCACCATGTTCTGCAAAAAATATGATATACTTTTCTTTAGGAAGTTCTATCAACATTCTAAAGTCTTCTTACTGAGCTGAATGTCATCATTGATAGAGTAAAACGTTACCCGAATTGAGCGACAAACGCGGTATCCGGCTGTTGCCGCGCGTTAAATATTGGTCGCATTGTCGCGTTCTGCTTATCCAAGACAACGAGAAAGGCAGTGGCTGTATTTATTACGAGAACATGATGTGAACAGGGAAGTATCACTACTTTACAGGATACCGACAACTAGGATGGCCGGTGGCTGGTTATATCGTGCGTACTCTTTTTTACGTATTTTCATTCGTTAAAGACTAGCAACGCACTTAAAACTTTTTAGATAGCTACTAATATTTACGTCTCAATTAGAGAAGGGCAATTTAATACATCAAAATTGACACATTAAAATCCAATAACATAACTTTATAAAGGATGGCACACAATATTTTGTTTTTCATTTAGAACTGCACGATTACTTAACTTTTATCAATTAAAAATTCATATTTATTGTTATAATGATATAAGAAGCCAGTTTTACCATTTACTTGGCTAATAAACCATTCTACACATAATACATGACTGACAGATATCAAATGTGACCTGTGAAATTGGCTCTACTATAGTGTTGGTTACTTAATATGAGCATGAGGTTTGTCGGATCCTTACACTATTACACTAAAACGCTTAAATCTGTCTTTATAAAAAATTAGTACGACAATACCTAGTGGTTCTACGGTAAGGTCATGATTTTCCAAACATAAATGTAAATTCACCGTGATATTAAATTTTAGGTGAAAAATTGTAGGCAACATTTTTGGGCGCTAATCAACACGCAAGCACGCGTATAAAATCCTATAACACCTTATTTATGTTTTGAAGCAAACCTTGCTTAGTTGAATATGATTTTTTTTTTGTAAAAAAATTAGTCTAATTTCTAATAAAATAGAAATAGTCTAATTTATTAACTTATACGTTAAATGTCTGTCAACTGGTAAAACCAACGTAAGAAATAATTATTGTAATTAATTTCAAAATGTAATCGAAAATAAAATTCCGCAACATATATGAATATAAGAAGGCACCATTAAGTAGTTTTTGCGAAGCCGTAACATTTAATTTAAAAGGAATGCAGAGAAACTTTTTTTATGTTCAACCGAAAGCGAATCGTTATAAAAGATACCAATTACAGTATCCGGTGTAAACCAAGTCATCATTATAGCAATTAGTTATAAAAAATCTATATACGTAATTTTTTATCCTTAATTGGCTTCAAACTCTTAATTAATTTAATTCGTAAATAAGTGACGTTATCGCAGTCATTTGTTTTGTTTTGTAATTTAATTAACGTATTTTTCTCAAAAGCGGTTTATTCTCAGAGGGTTTACTACCAATGACCCCGTTTTTTAGATTCATACGTAAATGCCACAAAACGAACACTAATTTGATTCCAGACTTTTTGAAAATGGGCCTGTTGTATGACGTTTTTAGTAAGGCAACATTTTTATTCTTTATATAAAGAAGAAAGATTCGAAGTTCATTATTCTGTTTTTCGATCGATATATGTTCTTTTTTATGTTTGTTGGACACTCCCCTAATTTTTACAAATTGTCTGTTGCTTCTAGCGACATCTGTGTTAGCCCAATTTTTCTTTGCGTAGCCCAATTTTTTCATGGTTTTGTTTTAATGCCATCACAATTTTCGACGATACCTCTAGGAAACCATACTGAAATTCTGATAGGAGTTTATACTGTAGAATACAGTGTCATAGACGTTTTTTATTGTTATAATACATACTTATAAAATTGTAACGATTTTACAATATATATTACAAAATTAGAAATTACTACAAACCTTGAGCTCTTTTAAAACGACTTCCTTCCTCACTGTTTTCGTTAGAAAATTGCGATACCTTATCATGTTTCTCTGTAACAAATAAGATTACAATGCATTTGTTACGAGTTCGAGTCGCTCGAGCGGAAAACATCGTTGTTCAACTACGACTCTACTTACTTTCCAGATGATGGAATAATACCATTGGTCCCGTGTATACGCGTCATTGGCCTGGAACAAAACGATATTACATTGCCTCCATTCAAACAAAAATTAATATTTTTCAACTGTATTATTATAAAAATATTTATCAAAGCCAGAACTCGAAGAGTATATACTCATATATAACTAGAGATCAATAACAATATTATTATTTGATCTCTCTAGTTGTTTATATGGCAATGATTTTCGCAGGTATGTATGTGCGTATGTATTAGAACTCAATAGGTTGAAAAGCGAATAACGACTGTCTACCCCAGTATTGGTGTAAGAAATTAGTGTAAATAAGTCTAAAAAAAACACTATTCATAATTACATAAAAGAAGGATAGATATATGTTGAAGTTACCTGCAGCAGCAGCGAGCCGTGCGGCACCACAATTCTCAGGCAGTACTTCCTGGCGGGGTCCCAGCGCGAGATGCAGTACACCTCCTGCATGCAGCTGTACGGCAGCGGACGGTCCAGCAGACCCGAGGGCTGTCGACAACATTTCAAATTTTAACCATAAAAAATACATTCATCAGTTGTTTGCCGCTTTCTATCATAAAATAGTGTAAGTGCGAAACAAACAATACAAAGTTTGCCATCTCTTCCTCTGTCCAATACTGACTAGCTGACCAACTGACTGACTAACTGTCAAGTATTGGCGAAACATTTGCAAGTAGCAAATGTTTATGGGTATTGTTGATCACTGAGCATTAAATTTAACGTAGCATATTGTATGTCGATGCAACTATATTGGCGATGCTATCTATGATTTATGTATTTTTTGTATCTTTTGTACTTTTAATCTTGGCAACTACCACTATTGTTTCAAGTAGGTACATTCGCATGCGTACACTTATTATTATTATTAAAATATGTAAAATTCTATTGATTACAGTAAATTAAAGTTCATATTTTAGGTAAATTTTAGAATTAAACCAACCAGCGCTTACTATTTATTCGTATTGAATGAAATGTTTCTATGTATGTAGTTGTTGATTGCTAGTATCGTTATTAACATATACAATAAAGAAGTAAAAGCATACATAAACGTCAATCAAATAAAATCATACATAATCGTCACTATTATCACATTAGTACAACCTATAACTTTTGGTTTTAATGGGTCGTAAAAGAGAAAAAAAAAACTAATCACATATATTAGCGAATAACTTCAACTGACTAACAACACTCATTAGCGTAATACTCAGCTTGGAATAATTTATTTTTTAAAAGAAAAAAATTGATTTAATAATAGGATACAATTAAATTATCTAAATCATAATATTGCTGGAACTTATATGAACCAAGGACAAATGTTGTGTATTTTGTGCTATTTCATAATGTCATATTAAATACCTTAAATGTACTTATATTTCCGAGGAGGGTTGGCGTCAGGCAGGCGACTGGACGTAAAAACTGTAGCCAAAACCAGTCATAGTATCGACTGCAGTAAGTCTAGGGGATTTGGAAGGGTAGTACAAACTGCGCCGATCCCACTCAAGTCGGAAAACAACAATATATAACGTATATAATGTTATTGATTCAAAAATAAAATTATGTTAGTTGCCATTTTCATACCAATATGCTATTAAAATCTATAAGATCGTACGTTATTAAAAAGTGTTTCGCACTCAAGGAATTAGAATTCGGTCACATTATTCTACTATTACTGGTTTATTATTGTTAATTCAAAAATCATGTTAAAATTATTATAATTCCATTATTAAGTTAAAGAAATAATCAATTTCAAGCGTTATTTGCGTTTCCTTGAAAGGTGAAAGGAAACTAGATTACATAACATGTATGTCTGTCACCAGACAGATTTGTGTCAGGATTTATGTGAACTTAATTATTAAAAAAAAAAACCAGTAACTTGCTAACACAAACCATCTGGGAATTGAGTGTTTCTGTGAACGGTAAACTGGAAAAAAAATAACTGTGATTAGAACTCTTACGTCATACGTATACGTAACACGTCATACGAAGAATGTGGAAATTCATTTATGCGAATATTTCAGAATATATTTGACAGGGTGTCCTGTTAAGTGTATAATTTCCACCTAAACAAGACTATATTGTCCTTAGCATGTAGCTATTGGTAAAATCGTTAATTGTAGTCATTGTTCTTCATTAGAAAATATGGTTTAGTAGTTTTGGTCCTTCCGCTTGTCTAACCTCTAATTAATTAACTGCTGAAGGTTGTTCGGTATCATAACAAATGCCTAAAAGTACTTCAAATGCATTCAATAAGTAAGGCGCCGAGAACAGAATAATCTTTTAATATTTTTTAACCAAAACAAAACCAAAAGTTTTTTAGAGATAAGAAGTAGAATAAAATCTTCGTTATCGTTTGCCACGGTCATGTAAACAATAACAAATTGTAAAAATACATTATCTATTATCCAATTTATTATACGGGAAATCAACATACAAAAAATTTCAGCTAGAACCAAAAGCGTGCAAATCCGCGCACAACTCAATTTTATTTGTAATCATTTACAGTCACGGTACGTTTCATTACAAATCCATTTAACTCAAACAGGGGTTGTCTTAAGTCTACCAATATGTCAATTTACGGTTTGTATATCTTCGGAATCCAATGACACTTAAAATTAACTGTAGACACATAAGAAAGTCCCCTTTCTTTTTTTTTCGAATTTTTAAAAAATCGGTTCGTCGATGACGAACTCCTGTAGTAATGAACACAAAAGAAAAACAATCGAATTGAGAACTTCCTTCTTTTTATTGAAGTCTGTTAATTAAGTAAAGACGACTAGAAAGCACGAGTTCTCAAAGCAGCATTCGTGATTGAAAGGCTTCCAAATTCTTTACCTTACAACTCATATGTAATATTATATATTATTACCTTAAAAGCGACTCCGCCTAATATTAAATTGATTTGTAATCAAACACTAGCTCTCTGATACATAGTAGAAAATGTATGTAGATATTGGTATAATCTCATCAGTGTTAGGTATTGTAACGATTGATTTCTTTAAGAAAAAAAAATCTTTAAAATCGGGCGTTAATGTTGCGTTTGGTATAACATTTTGTTGACTAATGGCGGTAATTGCTCTACTTTTACTATATTTTCAAGTTCGCCACTTGTCCGGTATATAAATATTTAACCGTAGAAAACATCATCATCTCCCTGCCCTTTTCCACTTGTGTAGGGTCGGCACAGTATGTACTACTCTTCCATATATCCTGGACTCTACTGTAGTCCATACTGTAACTGGTTTTGGCTACAGTTTTACGGTCAGCCGCCTGCCTGACGCCAACCCTCCTTGGGAATATATAAACTTATATAAGGTATTTAATATGATATTATAAAATAGCACAAAAAACACTAAATTTGAATTGAATTGATTGGATTGATTCTTCCAGAAGTTGAGGGTTCTGCTGCAGCCTGCGCTCTAAGTTCAAGTGCTAATGTTACATATTAATTTGTTTCACAGAAAATGTAAGCTGCGCAACATTAGACTCAGGTTCAATGGGTATAAATCTGTGCATAGTTGTAGATCTGCTGCTGATCAAATGCTCTACCAATTTTGTTTTTCGCGCACAACTTTCGTAGTATATCATTATCAAATAACAAAGATTTATAAAATTGAAATAAATTAATTTAAAAATATTTATGACATGTTAACAGTAGAAAACATATCACAATTAATTAAAAAATTCGGAAAATAGAAAGTAATGAATAGAAATAGAACGTAAAGAGTAATAATAATAGTCAAAAGTAAGTTTTTGTATCTAGTCATATTGAAAAAAATGTTTTTGTATGAAACCATGTATTTACATGTAATCATATAATAACAATGTTTTAAATAAGGCTCTAGCTTATCCGTGGAGAGTAATCCAGAGGAAGCAGAAATATAAAGAAAAGCAATTTTCCATATTTTTTTTATATTCCACAGTAAAATGTAGGTCATAGTTGAAAAAAAGCATCTCTGTGGCCGAACAGTTAGTATATTTAGTTTTAACGTCACGTTATCTGAAATCTAAAAAGCTCGTTTATATTTGAGAAGTAGATTCGTTCCTTTTTATTCCATAATTTAAAAAGGTGAAAAATGTTATCCTGCTATTTTCCACATAAAAATCTGTCATATCACTTTAGACTATGATTTTGCCCCTTTCTGTATCGAGATACAATCTAAAACAGTATGACGCATTAATCTAACAAATGCATTTTCTCTAGAAGACACCTACGTTAAAATCTTTGTGCAAGACTAACGAGGGCAAGTTATTGAACGCAGTTCGCTGTCCGCATTATAAAAGACCAAAGCGTTTCGTATGAATGCACGGGGTGTCCACAACAAAAGGATGGTAACCCGATCACAGTTACGGGATGGGCGAATTAATTCGAGTAATCCCGGTAGCACTCGACAAAGGACCTCACTGTGCTTTCACAAGGCTTCATGTCTCTGCAGCTTTTAGATATGTAGCTTTTGTTATCGTTGCCATGTGGTATGTTTCTTTAAAGTAAGAGGCTTGTGACGTCATTCATTTGAGTTAACTATACCTAAGAAATACATACTCAATGAAGATAAAAAAATATTGTTCGAAAAATAGTAGACGACGTATGTAATATTGCCAAGCTTTGTGTAGGAAAGGAGAAGCCTCAGAAGCCTAGAATCAGAAAACGAAACGAAAAGAAAAGATTTGGGATGGGGTCAACGACACTTCACTTAATAGAGACAGAAATAGGGGTCATAATATGAAATTCATTATCTTGAATCATAATTACATTTTGGGATGATCATATTATTCCCGTTATAAAATGGTGTAGATTTCAAGATACACAACGCAATAGATTTCATAAAATATCAGACATTTGTGTTATGTAAGTACTTTTAGAAAAATGTAAAATTTTCTAATTGACTGGCGATAGCATACAGTGCGGGAGTGGGAGTCTTGGATAATATAAAATATGTAACCTGAAATAAAACGCCTTCAGACTTTTAGAGTTCCAAGAATTTTGTTTTCGAAGCTCCTCCTACACCGGATTACCTGTCAACTTTAAAACTTATTTTGTTGATTAAATGTGTCAAAAAATTCAAACAAGTTTTCTAATTCTAATTGTTATTATCTATATTCTATTTATTATAATGATCCTTGTACCAAGATAGACACTAAATGCACTGCGATGTACCACAATTTAACATAGTCTGGCTCTGTGCTTTTTTTCTGTAAAGAGTTAGGAAGAAAAGCGTGTATCCTATTTATTATAACAAAAAAGTTTTATTATTATTATGGAAAATCGAAGAACTGTCATAGATTTATATGTATACCTCCAAATGGAGTGTTCCATAGAAATTCGATAATTAAATGTATTATTGTGATGGTTTGTACAGTTTTACAGCACAAACCGCCATGTTTTAAACGATTCATACATACGGAGATTTTCAATTCGTAACGCGGGAAACGTTTTTGAATTCGTGCCGCTAGACTGCGGGATTACGCGGGATTTTACGAAGTCACCAATTGGTGACTTTTATGTGACTTCACTAATTAACTTAAATAGATGCAGTGCATTAGGACTGGTAGGTCGCGCAGAGGGCATTGCCCCGCGGCCGCGCGCTGGCCGAGGCTGCAAGTGACGTCAGAGCGCGTCCCGACCGCCGCCGCGCCGCCCTTCTCTTGCAAATCGAACGACCAGCGCTCTGTGTTGGGTAACGTTCATTTTACACTATGATAGAGTTACATACATACGTGCTGTTTCTGTTTCTTTGTAGGGTAACGTACACAAATAATAAACACTAAACGCTCTAGTTTTGATATCTATCCAAGATGACATCTCTTAATGTATCTATAGTACAAAACAAGCATAGGTTAATAAAAAAAGGAAAACAAATAAATTAATTAAAAATCCCGACTGATCCTATGACACTACGTGGAAGAATATGAAACGAATGACACGCCACAATGAATACGAAATGAACGGCACCCCACTCATCAAACTTGGCCAGGCCGTCAAGGTGAATTGTCATCTCACGTTAACAGACATACATACATTCATTCATACATACCAGCAAAAAACATTACCCTTCTGTCAGTCGTGCAATAAACTCCCAAGTCTCTATACCCAAGTGCGACTGATTCCACTATACCTACAGGTGTTAGGTCTCGAACGTAATAGGGAGTGAGTCTCTCCCCTACACTGTACTATTCTTAATACTCGGTAATGTGACGTGACTTTCCTGACGTCGACTTTACATTTACCTGCATACTATAATTTACTACGTACACACTGAAAGTGAAAGTAACAGAACTAATTCGACTAAGGTCAAATCGAATTAGCAGGCTTGATAAAAATCATTGTGACGCATTTTATAAAACCAACTCTGAGTCGGATAGGATACCAAGGACAACACTGAGTGTTTCATGAATACAAATTTATATTTATTTACATTGCGGTATCTCTAAGTCAATTGACGACATAAAGATAACCTAAAGTTCGGCACAGACACCTAAATAAAGACTGTTTTTTCTAAAATTTCTGGAAAGAAAATATATTTAGCATATTCGTACAAATGGAATATCCATGATCTCTATAAAACGAAGCAGAGGCGGCATATTGGGAGGGCGGAGCGGGGGTCGCCCCCAGTGCCAAGCAGTAAGTGTAAAATAATCCAAGGTTCAAGTCAGCAAGCAGCAACAGCAAGGTTCAGCAGCAGAGCAATGAAGAATCGATGACATTTTTTCCGTCGTCCATCCAGCACAGTTGTGAGATGCGCTGCTCCGATCCGAAAATTAGGAGGTTTGTTTTTTTGTCGCCATTCTCCGTCGCCACTGCCGTGGATTAAAAGTTTATGATGCGTTTCGCTTGATGGTGATCAAATCGCCATTCCTCTTTTTATCCTCTCCCTTTATCCACACACTTTTCATAAAACTTCTTCTCACACAATATCTGGCAATGAATTTGTAATCCTTTGGTTGATATTAATTTTCATGATGTCGGTAGCCACTTAACATCAGTCGAACCGCTTGCTCGTTTGCCTTTTAAAGTAAAAAAGAAAACAATCTAAGACTGTTGGCTAAGATCAGATAAGATCAGTCAGAAAAAAAATTACTAGCAGTGGCTCTTTGTAAACACTGAAAAACATTATTATGTAAAATGTAATAGGTAAATTCTTTATGGTTTGTACTCTGAGTAAGCAAGCATTTTCATATCTGTATTTAAAAACTCATTGTGAAATGTACATATTTTCATACAATTTATATGGTATGGTATAATTGAATGTATCAGTTATTTACACAAGTTCATTTATTTACCGACGCGTATCTTTTATCTCCGACAACGTTCAAACCAGGAAATTGCACTTTCTTATTCATACACGGAGATGCGTATTTCAGAAGGTAGGAAGTACTTACACTGAAGAGATTAAATCTTTTCAGTGTAAGTACTTCTAGTGACGTATTGTACATCGTATAATTATGTACGAACGTAAATAAGTCTGTTCTTTATTTAATTTTTTTCCTTAAACTTTAATTTTATCTATGCTTCTATCTATCTAACCTGTTTACGATTTTGGTTAAGTTAAATAATTTCGTATAATATCGTAATAAATTCGTGAGTTTTGCGAAAATTACCCAATAATCTCTAGTTAATTTCTTTTTCGTGTAGTGTTCAACACGGGACAGGCATCGTGTTTAAAAATATCGCGACTGCCTATGTACAGCTGTTTAACTTAATTTTTCTATGAAATATAACTACCGTACATCATATAGGTGTTACATATTTACTCTTTCTCAACGGCTTAATTAAGTTCCTAAATTGATATAGAGTACGCCTATGAGCAACAATATGACTATTATGAATTTACAGCAAATGCGATCGCTTCACAAGTAATAGCTACACCTCAATGAATATCGTATAACGATATTGCTAGTAAAACTAATAATATTAATATGGGTAACTGAAAATAGGATTCATACGGCTTAAGTTGTATCTATCCGCATATAAATTTGCATCAATGACCCCGGAAAGTACCGCCACGTTACAAAATACCAACGTGGACTGGCTTCATGATTCATGCTTCCATCTGTCACGTGAGAGGCCATATCTTCTTCCCAGTGCCCTGTCTCTCTTTCTCTCTCGAGTAATCGTCACCTGACATCACTTGAATGTCGGTTCCATAAAAACACACTAATAAGAATACGACAGTGATAGCTAATGCATAAACATTCCAAAGGTGAATAGAAAAAGGTTAATTTAAATGAAACAACTATAAAGCAGTCATTGTATACGAAGGAAAATGTATCAATTAACGTTCTGGGAGTTTAACTGAAACTATATTTACAACAACCTTTGACATTTTATTGAATTGATGCATGTTGAAAAAGCATTTGTAGCTGACGGGAGCGTGGGCGTGGGTACAGTGTGTGTCAGGATTTGAGTGATCAGCAAAAATGAAATTTCTCAAATTATACAGTAGAAAAAGTTTTGCTTTGTTTTATATACTTTTTAGTTTGTATGTTATCACAAATTTTTAAATTATATTTTGGGATTCAATACTGTACAAGTAATTGATGGTGGTGTATTTCTGGCACAATAATATTGATGAAAATAAGATAGAAATTGGAAATAGAAATTGAAATATGGAATTTCACACTTTGTCAAAACTGTGAGTTTTCGAGGTTAGAAAGAATATTATGAATATTTGACAGTCCCAAGTAGTTGAGTGGTATCATTTAAAGTGTCAATGGCGTCGACAACGTTCGGATTCTCCTGAAGTTGAAACATACTTCTTGTACGACGTCGAAATGTTATTACGTACCATAAATTTATAGTTATACTGCCAAGACACTTGAATATTTTAAAGGTATGTATCTACGTTTTAAATACATGCTTTTTTTAGTTTTCGACTTTGTATGCCGATTGTATACGATTGTCATGTCAATAAATTTTTGTGTATGGTAATAATTGTAAGAATTCTTTGACGCGTGATGCATGTTTAAATGAATAAATAAATGTCTTACCATTCAAATAACAAAGTGATTGTGGTGTACATTATGTATTTAGTGAAGTGAATGAATATGTAAGCCCAGCGGTAATAAATATGTATGTGTTGGGAGTTGTGAGAACTGAGGGCTTCTGTTATGTCTACTGGGTGGCGACCTCTGACATATTGTGGCTCGCCCGCGTCTGGCGACTCGCAACGATGGAGATAAATGCACACGACTCGATAACTTAATTAGGCTTTTAGTCGCACTCAATAAGTTTTATTTACTTAGGGCAAGTTAACATTTGAATGTTTTATAGAGACAGTTTAATATTTTATTAGTTTAAAGGGAATCTACAATATGACTGATTTCGGTGTTACGTTTTATTGTCAAAATTAGGTTCTCCTTTACATGTTGAGTGATTTGAGTTGATTTTTAAAAAAATATGTTTGCCATTTTCATAAATAATAGTTTCTTCAGATTTGTCACGCCATTTCTGTAACGTCAAACTATTATTTTAGGTAAAATAATTATTATTGATTGGTGGCATAAAAATATAACACCAAAGCCGCAAATTATTATAATTATGAATAACCAAATCACTCTTTGCTCTATGCCTATGCCTGTCACTACCCTAGGTAAGAGAACTGAATATTAACTACAGATAAATTTAGAGACAACATTATGTCATTATTAGAAGAGAACTCCTAAAAATAAACGTAATATTTTTCCGACAAAAGAAGACATCGAAAGGAGAGATAGAAGATTGTGTAGGCAAAATAGATAAAATAATATCGCTATATCTTTGCGCATCACTTCTTTATAAAATTATTGAAACCCATTTTCGTCAATTTAATGAGTTATAATATTTAACGCATAAATTAGAAATTTATTTTGACTAAAATATTGCGTTGAAGTTTAATAATATTCGGGATAGTAGATTTTTTTTCTTTTCAAACATCCTGTAATATAAGGCGAATAAGCTGTCACATTGCTCAAACGTAGCATTGTTGTAAAATCTATTTTCATTTTATTCATCTTATGTTTTCCTAACTACGTTTTGCAGCGTAGTTCCTTAAAAAAATAAACAAATAAAGAATCCAATATGTTGTAATACACAAATACATCTCAAGAGTATATAATAAAATTACATTAACTAAGTTCGAAACTTCGAAAACTAAACCCATATGTTTCATTAAATCATTAATTATTATTCATTTAAATAAGACTCAAAAGTAAACGCATTTATACAGTTGTGTTTGTATGTTTACAAATTGCCATGAAATACACATAACATGGAGGTATGTAATGTTTAAGTTCAATAGTCTAGAATCCAGATCTAACACAAGTCTAGTCTAGAGTTGAGAGCTATGAAGATACCGCTGCAAGTTAACATACATCAACATACACGTAAATCAAACGTTAGACGTATATCTATCTATATTTGTTTAATACAAATAAGATATTAGATTCGATATTTGATGAGTATTTACATTATGTTAGGTATCTTACGACTTGGAAATTTGTTGTTTATCTATACCAAAATACGTCTACGAAAATACCCACCATTATTTATATAACATAAATACACTCGGCGTCAAAAAATTCGCACATCCGAAAAAAATAATTTAAATACTATTTTAACACAACAGGCCAATGGCAATGTTGTGGTTTGAGGGTATC
>DWLR01001901.1:0-16812 GCA_018246295.1 Papilio alexanor hazarajatica
ATATATATATATATATATGAGTTATAACTCATGTCTTTAATTTCTTTATTTTAACAGTGGTAGAGTCCGCAACAGCAACAAATGGTAAGATGCCAAGACCTCACAGAAGACGGGCGTGAAGTAGAAGTATTGTGCGTTTCGTTCGATAAGTGAGGTGCCGGAGGTCTAGTTTTAGTCCTCTTCTCATTCTTGTTGGTGTTGCAGATGGCTATTGGTAGCGGTCACTCGGATGACAGCTTGCTCGTTTGCCACCATCTTGTGTATAAAAAAAAATGATCTTATCGATATCAACTCACTAATTCCTTGAATTTTATTAATGAAAGTATGTCTTTATCGTTTACAGCAAACGGAACATTTCGCGCGCACGAAGTCGCCAACATAATTATTCGCAATCAAAATATAATAATATGAGCTTCCTAACATCAAAGTGATAATAATAACATCAATTAACAACACATACATGTAATGTTCCGCGTCTCAGCACGTACTCGTAGGCTTACAATAATTAATTCATGCTCCAAAGACGTCTCCCATCAGAGCTCGCTAGAAAGCCCAAATTAATTATGTATAGTGACACAACAAACACACAGCTATACTTGTAGTTTTCTAATTACCCGCATGATAAGGTAAACAGCAAAATAATTTATCCCAGTTGTAATTCTCTTCAGGTTGTAATTACAAAGAACTAAAATTAAGATTGAGATCATAATAGGATAGAATTATTCGATTGAAGGAAAAAATTCGAAGTGTAGACTGTGCACCAGAAAAACTATACCTAGTCGGGTCAAAATTTTATTACTTAAAATTTACTGCGAGATATACTTCGACTAATTTTAAAAATAGAATGTTCGCACTTGCCGAAAATATTTTTTTAATTTTGAAATTAATTTTCATTCATTTTTAATTATGGAGTAGTTGGAGAAATAAGAGTCGCGGTGATCGCGTTGCACCGCTGTGGCAGGGCGCGGTTGACCGTCCGTGGATTTGAATTTATCAGTTCAGATTTAAATTGACAGAATTTATGACCTGACCAGGTTAGTTAGTTAGGAAGTTAAACAAGGGGCCCATTAGCACGGTGCATCGCGACTCAAAGAGATAATAAAGAGTGAAGTCTCTCCTGATGAAACGTTTAAAATGTGTTACGTGAGGTTATTATGCAGTACAAAAATATTAGTTAAGATTTATGTCCGCCTCTCAGGGGGTGAGCAGAGATTGGCAATCTACTCCAAATCTCCAGATCTGATTTTAATTTGACTTTGTCCTGGAAAATCCTCTCAATTAATTTATTTATTTTATACATTAATTATTACGAGTACAAATAGCAGACTTAATGCCTAACATTCATACATATACATACATACATGCTGGTCAATTACACCTTCATAGAAATACTCTTACTCACTTTTTAATCACTTTTGCTGAATTAAACAAATAAAAAAGCATCAATATACTATTACTCTATTTATTAGAAGTCATATTAAATTGTCATCGTTGAAGTTATTTTCCTTTAGTTTCCAGTGGAAGTCCCTGGTGACGGCGTCCAACCAGGCGCTGAGGTCGGGTGCTGCAATAAGGTTCACGAAACTGGCACCCCCGCCCTCTCTGCAGCTGTCGGGCCGCCACGAAGACACGATGCCCCACAGAACGCCGCGCAACACCACCGGCGCGCCTGCGTCACGCTGCGCAATCAAATCATCATTATTTTACCCTGTACGCACTTTAAGAGTCGTCACATCGGCAGATCCAGCGGGGCTAAGAGGATCAAGCCATCCCCTCCATTCAAATAATCATCAGAATTATTCCTTGACAAATTTTAAAGTAAACTTGATAATTTTAATTCTTATATTATTTAAACCAGCATAAGATTACCTTGTTTTCATTTAAACTACGTAAAATGTTTTGTGCTGTTTAGTTTCACCTTCAACCTACATTCAGGAGGGTTAAGGCATCCCCCCATTCAAAAATGGTTAATCCCTCTCAGCCCATCATCTTCTTGAATGAACCGCTCACTCGGAAGAATACGTTTTCTTCTTCCAATTCTTTTTAGAATTGTCATCTAAGACATCAGTCACTCCTTACTCGTATCGCTTCATGCAATCAATTTTTCTTAGGTCTATCCCTATCAAAATATCTCATATATGCAAGTTGTCAACGATTAGCCTGTCTCCTGCTAACTCAGTTGTCATGGAACTATGAGAACTTTTAAGTTGTGACGTTCACCTTGCAAGGATCCGAGTCCGCGAGGGGGTCGAGGCATAAGAGGCCGCTGGTGCCGTTGAAGCCGAGGTCGCGTTGCTCCTGCAGGCAATCCTCGGAGCCGCGCGGGTGGATCTGCTTTACGAGCAGGATCCTCGCCCGTCTGATTGTCTCCATTGACTCGTGGACGTTGTCACTGTTGGCGGTTGGGTTCTGCAAATTTTGTACAATATTTTAGACTATCATATACATTTGGGATCAGATGGCGATATGTGAATAATGTCCCAAAATATATACGATAGCACAGTTGGCTAAGGTCATCCTGGATGAACGATGTCGACCATATTGTTGACATTAAGGAATTTGTAATGGACGATCATATCTGTATCTGAAGGAGTTTGTAATGGATGTAAACGTATGAATGTAGAAGAAGCTAGATATAATGATGTAATCATAATTAGAAATAGAAACGAAAAAAAATCGTAAGGTAATAAAGTAATGTAATTCGTAATGCTTACCGCATAGTGCGGCGCCCAGGCAGTGACTATAAAGTGAGACGCCGTGACCGGCTTCAGCTTCCTTTGCACTCGTATGGGGCGTACGGAGGATGACGTGTGCGCCGGCGTCGACAGCCGAAGCAGGGCGACGTCGTACTCTGGCTTGCTGTCGTCGAAGTACGGGTGTATGCGGAAGTATTTCACCGGGATGAGCGTCCCGCCTTTCTTATAATTCAGGCTCCCGAGGCGGACCCGCAGCAATCTCACGGACTCGCGAATTCTTGAATATACATTTTTCAAAACGTAATAAAATTTACTCTATAAAATTTTTGGTCGTCATCTTGTGGGCTTTTGTAATTATTCCCGTGATATGGTGACAAACCCTAAGTCAAATGGAACTCTGTAAAGAGTAGTAGGAGTAGGAGGATTTTTTTTACGATATTTTGATAACTGGATATTATACATCAAGTTCAGAGCATATTTTAATGTTGCCATCAAATTTTAGAGAAAATACAGAGAAATCCTCTCGAGCTTGTCTAATCGTATCCGTTCGGAAGGGCGTAGAGCGCAGGGCACAGGGCGGGATCGGGGATAGGGATCGGATTCTATACAATCAGGTCAGGAAACAAATTAGTATCATAATACACAGAATTACTGCTTTAAACAGATTTCAAATGCATTAAAAGTAATTTAATGAAGTCAGATGTGATGTTTTATTTCTTTTCAAAGGGTATATAAATATTGAAAATTAAAATATAAAGTTGAATATTTTTGAATTTCGAAAAACTACAGGACGATATTAATTAAGCCCATTCATTTTATCGCCTACAAGATGGACACACGATGTCCTCAAGGTTACGGGAGTCCATTACATGTGAGCATGGCAATTTTTATGATAATGTGCATAATTTTTTACGTGTTCTGTTTTCATTCTTAACTTAATTTCATCTCAAAATCATGAAACCATTGAGAGACGACTGTAAGACGATTGTGTTAACAGTTGCTGGGTAGGTTGTTAGAGGTAATACCTACAAATACAGTCCGTCAGCTGCCGTCAAAATCCAGTTCTCCTTGATCATCGCGCCGGCGCTCAAATAACTGGTCATCTTAAGAACGGCAACCACGTAGGGGAAGTGTTTCTTATCAGTCACTGTATTTCGGTCCAACAGCGTGGTGTCCGGCTCCTCTTCACTTAGGATTGATTGCACGCAAACATTCGTCACTTGGAGAAACAATATGAGTATAGTATTCGCGGTTTTGTAATGTCGCGTCATTGTCACACGAAACGTGCCGGCTGTTAACTTACCGTGTGGATTTGGTAAGACGTAAGCTAGTGTTTAATAAACAAAACGTGCGGGTGTTTTGTAAATAAATTGAAATAGTAGATCATTATCGGCAGCGGCTATACCGTTTTTGGTTGTTTCTTGGCACGTATATATATACATATATGTACATGTATATTTGAGTATATTTGCAAGTGAGCATTAGTTTGAAAATGCTATTTATTGCTTATGCAAGATGCCGAGCTGTATCCTATGTTATCTTTGGAGATGACGAATCTAATAAAAGTATTCTGAAGGATTATACACAATCTTACCGCATTTATAACTTGAGTTATCTTCATATGACCATGCGTATCATCAAATCGCTTGGTAGAATAAAAATAATGCAATAAAACAGACGTTTAATGTAACTGTCTAATTCTAGCAAATGATATAGAGGTAGAAGTTTCCCAGTGAGGTAGGTAGGATTTAGGTAGGATCGTCAGGTCAGTGTTTTAATTGGTTGTTCATAATTTTGATTGCGAGGTTGTTTCAAATGAACAATCAGATGAAACGTACAAAACTTCTACTTCACGCCTGTGTTCTGTGAGGTCGTGGTATATCACCGGTCGAGTGCCATTCGTGCAACAGATGTTGCTGTCGCGGAATCTACCACTGTCAAACCTACGCCATACTGTCATATCATCTACATCTATTGTCGTATCTACGACTAAAAACATCGAATCCATAAAAAAAGTATTTTTAATACGTTTTTAATTTTTAACGCGTTATATAAGAACCGGTTTCAATTATTTCTTAATGAGTTTTCCTAAATCAAATTGGTAATTTTACTACTGTTAAATAAGACCAAATTTTACTGCAGTATGGGAAGAATTCGTTAAGGATTTTTTTGCCTCAATTTTTCAGATCTCATCGAAATAGCTTTCCCAGTAAGATGCAATTAACTTTGGCTCGGTAATGTAATAGAAAGAGGTTTGCTGGCGGCGCCACGGCGCGTTTGCTTCACCTTTGTTCTTGCTTAAAAGCTTCGTTATTGGCTGAAAGCCTATTGACTCCAAACCGACTTCACTCTAATAGAATCATAAAGCAATTATACAAGAAATAAGACGTTAAAGACTTTTCCATTTGAGCCAATTATTTTTTAATCGCAATCAATGTAATTGTGTGACGTTTTTAGTTAGTGCTAATTGCGATGAAAATGTTTTGATGTAAATTTTGGGAGGTACTTTGCCTTTGACAAACTGGTTAATGTTAATTTATGCAGGGTCAAATGTTACTGGTTTAAATAATTCAGTAACAGTAACTACTACTTGTTGCCTTTGTCCGTTACAGTTTATCCAACAACCGGTTTCACTTTGAGTTAATAGTAATACCAATATCATATTTCCAGCTTCTTACATCCCACATATCTAAGGAAATACAGTCGTCAGTTAAATTACAATCGAGTCACCGCATGTCATTAGGGAGACGAGGAAAGGAAAAGGAGAGAAAGAAGGGACGGGAAGGAGATGAGGCTTGCGTACGTCACTTACCACTCAACACGTAACGCCTGTTTACAGAGGTCGCGGTATTTCAAAGCGAAACATATAAGATAATATCAATTATTTTTCAGATCTTAAGGTTGAAATAAAACTCATGTGATTTGTATAAAATAACTCCATATCATAACTTCCAGAGCGGGACGCGTCGCATCTGTCGTTCGATCTGCCGGACGCTTTTCCCTCTGACATTCGGCGGTGTGGACACGGCGTACACGGCGCCCATCGTGTTAACGCCCGCAAACAGGTACAGCAGCGTGTACACGCCCACGTACTGCTCCACATACTGGAAGGTGAGCGTGTGCGCCAGCCTTAGGATTTGAGAATACACGTAGACTATCACCAAAGCAGTGGCTCTAATCTGAAATTTACAAATGTTATCGAATAATTGTGTACAATCGTTAGCTTATCATATTATTCAAGGTTTTATAAATTGTAGTAAATTTTGATATGAAATAAACATTTACAATTTAACCTATCTCATCTAGCACTGTCAAATCGTCAAATTATGAATTGATATCCTACCTTTTGTAAATACTCTAATTTACCTTAGAACTACTACAGTGGGCATAGTGAAAACAGTGCTAGTCAAGCAACAATACCGTCGATTTGTAAGCCAGGAAATAACGTCTTAATCATACCTCCAAATTGAGCATCTCCACCAGTATGAGGGTGGGCAGAGCCCAGAGCATCCCGTAACCGACCACCAGTAAAGCTAGCGCAGTGACGGGCACCCATCTGAGTGACGTTACCGTCAGGTCTGCCTGCGTGTACACCGCCAGCGTGCCCATCGAGAGGATCATCACGCTATATGCGAAGGTCATCAGATACTGCAAATGTTATATTTAAATATGACATTTATCTTTCCTTTTACATGTTACTGGACCGTTGATGTGATCGATGAGGAAGGTAGCGGGAGGTGTCTGAAATTATTTTCTTAATGGCGTTTTCATTCTACGAAGTTTTGAAGTCGATGTAACACATTTTTTTTATTGTAAAATAGAAAAACATAGTAATAAATTTATTCTTCACTTTTGTCGTTCAAACTTTTGATAAGCCAAAATAATTATTTTTAACGCCTAAATATTTTATTTTTATTATATTTTTAGATGTGATATGTTTATATGTAAATTACTTACTCTTTTTTCTATAAATTTAACGAGTACGACACTTATAAATGCGCCAACCAGTAAACTTAGCGGAACCAAAATATTTTGAGGATCGATGTCCGTTTCAAGTTGCGCCAACGTTTTGTCCTGGTCTAGGAATATGATGCTTCCGCTTAGTGTTGTCGTTGTATTTAAGACAAATCCAATGTTCATTTCGTTCCTGTATATCTTGTTTTTAACTGTAAATTAACACATATTTTTTTCTTATTTTAAATTCAAAAGAGATGAAGTATTGCATATAAATTAATTCAATACCGATAAATCTCAGACTAAATTTATCAAAATCACATTACCGAATTAAAAACATCTTTAGATACTCGTATCTTACAAATCCTTAGAGACCGTTGAGAAGAAAACAATGTCTCGAATGATTTTAAATGAGCAAGATAACGTAATGGCTTCACGGATTAACGTTGCGATTTACGTTGACATTTTAGCAACGTTTCCTTGCTTGATTACGCAGGTGAAGTTGTAAGTATTTTCTAGTACCACACCAAACTAGTTTCTGGGAGTGGAAATACATCAGTATTTCACTAGGTTAGTATCAAGAACCAGTCATCAAAAAGAAAAACTTGATCCTTGCCTTGACTTCCATAAACCGCATTAACTTTTTCATGCAGTCAGCTTTTGGTAAACACTTAACTTACATATTTGGAGTACGGTTAGGTTTCCATTTGCTTTAGCTCTTTCACTTTCTTCCTTTAACTTTCGTATCTCATCAACAACGACTGGATCGTCATGTTCCAAACAAACTAGTTTTGCAGCTGCCAGTTTAGCTTCCTGTAAGTGGTAATTTTTTTGTATTTTTATATAAAGCTTTTAATCTATGAACAAACAAAAGCAAAATAAAAGAAATCCGTTGTTCAGCCATCAATCATCAACATCAATCGTTTTCTATTCCGTTTTTATCTTAGATGCAGATACATGGACTATTAATTTTTATTGTTTTGTTAATTTTTAACAAAAAAAAAAATTAACAAATGTGGTATATATAAAGTTGTACTAGAATAAAATTGATTGTTTAAGTAGCATTATTATATTTGTTTTACCTAATTAATGTTTATTACAAAATAGTATAATATTAAAACGACCAAATTGAAAGAAGATGCGAACCTTTCCTTTTCTTTATCTACCTCCTATCTATTTCCTACTACATCAAATATTGACAATGCATCCATTAATCTTACAAATTTCGCGAATTTTTGTGAAGCCGCTTTGAGCAACTCCATGACTTGTGGGTATTTTTTAGCATCGATGACCCGCTAGTTTGTTTTCCGTCATCTACCATTGAATATTAAACGGAATATCATTAGCACTAACCTCAATTTTACCAGCCTTAACAAAGAATCCAGGGCTTTCGGGAACAACAAACACCACTAGAAGTTCAATCGCAACGACTCCTATCACCAGAAATAACAGCTGGTCGAATGTCAGCAGCAGTTTCATCGCGTTCCCCGCTGACGTCATCAGCATCATCAGTGATATCGTCACTCCTCGTATTGCATCAGAGCTGATCTCTCTCACGTATATCGGTATGATGATGAACAGTCCCCCCGTGGCTGCGCCTGCTATAGCAGCATGCAGTAACACGCTGATTTCTGTGGTTGAAAATAGCAGAGGAACGCTCGTCATCTGAAATTGTACGAAACCTTTATAGAATGCAGTAAATTTACTTGTGTTTGGTATATTTACTAAGTCTCTTTTATTGGAGTATCTATTTATAATATTACTACCTCGGCAAACAAGTATTCGTACAATGATTTTTGGTCATATCTTCCGTTATTTGATCCAATAGCTACTATTGCTACGGTTAGTGCTGCAGCATTTTGTACCACAAAATCTATACTGTGAGTTATAATAATCTGATCTCACCACACCTTTGTATGTTGCTGTACAGGTGTATTACTTGAATTTTTTTTGAGTGTTTACACAAACACAATTATTTTTCTTTATGTTATTTATATTATGCCTCCTTAATATATCATATTTTCAAATGAGCTGTTACACTTACCCCTTGTAATAGTACTAAAATATAGATGCCAATTCTCCTTCCATGCCTGTTGATGACGAGAGCGTGCACCGGAGCGGTAGCTAGAGAGACTAAAATGAAGGCGACTGTAGTCCATGGCACGTCGAGAGGATCTATAGCAGGCGCTAGGTGAGAGGTGGCGCTCAGCAAGTCGTTCTCTATTCCATGTGCGATGAACGGGAGACTAGCTGAAGCAATAACAAAAGATTGTCATCAATCTATAGCAATTTACATTGTCGCGAGATCTTTTCATCTATTAGTGGTAGTACTCAACTAGTTGATTATGACTGTACAGATATTTATATTCCAGCATCATTGGACAGATCGTCGATGTTGTGGAAGGTCTGTCGTAGGTTATAGTATTTTTAATGTTTTTCGCCTTACAGAAATAGATAAGTTAATTTACAAATAGTATTTCTGGAATCCCATACAATAAATATTATTTGTATATAAGTATTGACTTATATCAATAGCATAAGACTACCTGGATAAAAACCATCATCCTTTTATTCCTAAAAGTACGCAATGTTAATAAGAACTGAGTTTATTTTACGTTCTTGCGAGCGCATCGTCTCGATCTGAGCTTAATTGTCAGACAGCGCGCCATTTAATGCCAATGACTAGTAGGATGTTTAACCGTAATTTTCTATCGTCTTCTTGCTACTGTTTTTTGTATATGTGTCGCTTATAATTTAAATTATACTTCATAATTGTTTTCAGTAATTGACTAGAAATGTAGGCAATTTTATGAGTTAATTTATCAAAGAATGAATATGTCGTGCTGAAATGTGCACGCCTTAGAAATAACTATAAAACTATTGCAATCTTTGACAACAATTATAATTAATAGTTATACAATGTATCTATTTGTACATATTACATTGAACCCCAGTTGTTTTGTCTAAAGTATAAATCGGAAATTCTAGTGGATTTTAATATATATCATTATCAGAATTGGTTAAGTTACTGTTACGAACAAATTTTGTCATTTTATTTACATATGTAGATAATCAATGACTAAAACTTGTGTCAAGAGAACGACGACAGTCCATCATTACACAAGTGCCTCATGATCAGTATTTGCCCTTCATTAATTTGTACTAATTAATGTGAGTAAAGTTCAGTTTATTAAAAAAAAAAATCTTTTGAAAGTAAATTAAAAAAATCATTACGTACCGAAAACTGATATTAAGTATTGTTTCCAGACAACAATCTTCTTTTCACTGACTTCTTCATTTGTTCTGATAGTGTAAACCATTGTGGCATACCTCACTGTCGCTCAACACGACCGAATCAACTGAATAACCTCACTACAGCCATGCTCTTATCAATAATTAATTCTTACCGTCGTAAACCTAAAAACTTTTATTGCACAAAACAACTATTAGCATAGTTAATTTATTATAATCCAGTCGACAGCACAGAGATATTTGATCAGTGCTTATTGCTCAGAAGCTACGTGAGTAAAGAATATGACTAAACAAGGCAGAATGATACGAGATGAGTGGCGAACGTCGCAGTACGTGATCTGGCACGCCTCGGTACCACAACTGGCGACGTTTAGCTTGAGATTGGACCGCATAGACAACCATGTCTTAGGTAGCGTCTTTGGAGGCATTTTATCGCTTGATATAACTAAGTGGCGAAAATCTTAGGAGTTTGTAAGCGTATTCAGGTAGACTTACATCTTTTATCTTTATCAGTACCAATATTATAGATGAATATTTGTTTGTCTTTTTTTATTGAGAAGGAACATAGCCATAACACATACTTCTTATTGTCATCATGTAATTGAAATTTACTTAATATGCTAAAAATATAGTTTATACAGTATTAACATAGGCATTTTGCAATTTGAGTTCATGACACGGGGTATTATTGGCTTAATTTTATTCACTATGTCAAATGTTTTCTTAAGTTAGTCTTAATTTTATATAAGTGGAAGATACTTGAAACATTTTAATATTTTGTATAAATAATAATAGTAGGCTGTTATTTTGCTTGATAATTGACTTGCCTGCTATTAGCAGGTCCAAATAAAGTATTTTTCATTTCGTAATTAGTCTTAAAAATAAAAATAAAATAAAAATTTGAAAACCGATGGCAGATCTACCTACTGGGGCACACACTAAAATTTCATAATTATCTGTCCAAAGAGTTCAGTCACACAAACATGTACACAAACAAACAAACAGTTTACATGCAGACGTTCTCCTTCGCGTTTGGTCGGACTATTGTCAGTAATTGAATTAGCCTTGCGACGGTGTGTCGGCGGCGGCGCTCGTGGCTCCGCACAATTGGACAGTCCGTCGCCATTCGAGCCGCGGTCAACAAGCGGTTTTCGTCGATATAATTGCATGTCAACTACTTTTTGCACGTTTTCTAGTCAATCGCATTTCATATTAATTATGTAGTCTCGTGCTTGGATTTACTTTTTAGAAAAGCAGCACTCCTTAGCTGTTATTCATCATTGAGATGTTTCATAAAAAGATAGAACCCACAGCAATAACATCTGTTGCCGAATGGGCCAGCTCGATCGGTGAAATACTACGACCACACAGAAAGACATGTCGCAGTTTATTGAGTTTAGGTGCCAGAACCCCAATTCTAGTCCCTTTTCTCTTCCTACCCTTTTCTAATAAGGAAAGGATAGGAAGGGAAGTGGATTTGACGGGAGGGGGAGGAAAGGAAAAGGAAATATCTTTTTACCTCTTTATTCAGCCCTCTATCCATTAAAGAAAGTCTTATAAATATTCGACATCATGCGAGACTTCCTCAGTAATCGAACGTTCCGCTACCGCGTCGAGGGAGTGTGCTCACAAGCGCACCTCGTTCGAGCCGGGGTGCCTCAGGGGTTAGTGCTAGGCCTAGTCCTCTTCACACTTTACACTAATGATATCCCGCGCGAACGTGATGTAGAGCTAGCCCTATTCGCTGATGACACCTGCATTTTCACGTCAGGCCGTCAAACTGAAGCTATATTTCAACGCCTTCAGACTGCAGCTACAACCCTCGGTGAGTGGTTCCGGAAATGGAGGATCGAAATTAACCCTACCAAAAGCGCAGCCCTTTTCTTTTCACGCCGCAAAGAGGCTCGTCTCCCACCCGTACAACTTATGGACATCGCAATACCTTGGGAAGATAAAGTAAAATACCTAGGTGTCATCCTTGACCATAAACTCAGCTTTTCTGCTTATGTGACTCGGGTGTGATTCGTGCAGCATTCATGCTAGGCCGTCTATTCCCATTGTTTAATAAAAAGAGTAAAACGTCCCTTCGGAATAAGGTGACACACTATAAAGCAGTAGTGCGTTCCGTTATGACGTATGCCAGCCCGCTATTCGCGCATATAGCCCCAAAAAAAAAAACAACGACTTCAGGTGATTCAGAATAGATTTTTGTGTATGGCCACGGGGGCGCCATGGTTCATGCGTAATATCGACTAACACGTAGATTTAGAGCTTCCTACCGTAGCCCAACATCTAAAGTTGGCGTCGCGTCGATACTTTGACTCTGCCGTCGGTCACCCTAATTCGTTAGTTGTAAGTGCCACCTCCAATAACCCAATCGCGCTCGGTAACGTCCTTGATTTCCCAGATGACGAGACGACTATTGCTCTAGCGAAGATTCAGAAACTTCGCAAACAAATTAAAAAACACCGTCCTCGCCGGCGAGGACGGCGTTTAGCGAGCATTTTATTCACGGTACGGCCTCATAGCACTTACGCTTTCCGAAGTGGTAGTAATGTTAGCTGTAATATTAATTCTAATCTGATAATAGCATCCGTTCGAGCCGAGGCTCGACCCTCTCGGGCACCCTCGAATCGGAATGCTAAACGCGTAATGAATGACAGCCCAAGCCGAGGTCCCCTCTCGGGGGCCCTTGTGCCCAGTCACTCCATGGAGCGTCTGCCTAAGCTATCTAAGAGCTCGGCGGCCTCCTAATATGGTAAAAATACAAGCAAAGTAACAGCCCGAGCCGAGGCTCCCGAGGGAGCCCTCGAGCTAACTTACTCCTAACGAGGCTTAGGCTAAGTGCCCTCTGCGCTTTGCCGCTTCAAGCCCGGTGTAGCTGTAAATGCCTCCTCAAAGCAAACAGTGGCAAATGAGTCAAAAAAAATTACATATTCTGAAAACTCACAAGAACTTTCATCATTTTTTTCTTTCTTTTAGTAGTAGTAATAATATATAAAACCTTAGCAATATTTCATTTGACGTGACTAAATAAAAAATAAGTAAATAATCTGGTGATCTGATAATGCTATTTCTTTCACATCATGATTTTACGTCAACTGGGATTGTTTCCTAGCACAAGTTTTGTCATTAAAACAATATACATTTACTTTTTTTTTCAAATATTCATAAAGAGAATTATATGGGATGTAAGAAACCGTAACCAACGAGCGTGTATGTGTGGGTGTGGAGGAGGGAGAGGTGCCGGGATCGCGCCAAATGGAAATCCGGTGTGAGTGCATATTTTATCCACATAAGTAAGAAAACATATTGCATGTGGTAATTAATTATTTTAAGTTAAGAAAAACGCGATTGAAACTGATATATTGGATATTTAAGGAACACCGGAAGTCACGTCCAGTGCATTGCAAACATTTGTAGGAGAATACATAAGAAAATAAGAGTGATGAAAACAGGTGAAAATTAAATAACATCATACACCTACAATGTAACGTACAAACGGCTAATACACGTATAATATAATACCGTTCGTTTCAGTAATTAGAGACATACACTGGGATATGCTGAGGATTATCCCTGCGTTTACAAAGCGTTGATTGGCGACGCTACGATGAGTTTATTTATTCATGCGAACCATTTGGTTTGGTAACCATTGACGAGCCGCTAAGCCGCTACCACTGGCTTATAGGTTGATGGGTTTATGTGGTCAAACGAAATCATTTAATAATGAAATGGTATCTGTTTCCTTTCTGTATAGTAGAAGTGTGTTACACGTTGCCGTCGCGTACTCTACCACTGTTGAAGTTTTACTCCTTGCAGGATAAACTTTGTTTTGTTTACTTATTGCATTTGGTGTTACTAGTAGCAGCTTAGACGTCACACTTTCTTAATAAAAAGTTGCAAGCGAACATCTCTGTCGATCCTTGAATGTACAAAATAAAAGTTAAAGAATGATATATTGGTATATAAAAAGTAACTAAATAATAATATGTTCATTTTGTTTTTGTCATCAAATCAGTTTGTAACAATAACTTTTCATCGAAATAAACATGTTAATTTTTGGTCGTGGACGCAAAATGTTAACAAATTGCGTGAGGGCGCATGTAATTTAATAAACGTGTCGTCGAAAATGTAGACGCGCTGCCAACGTCGAATGAATTGGTGAGGACTATGATTGAGGATAAAAAAACATACACTACGAAAGTAATTTTTTTATTATTATTATATACGTAATTACGTAGCATATAAAACACGACAGTGTAGTTTCAATAACACACAGGTTAGTTCATACAATAACTTTTAAATGTTTACTGTAATAAATATACTTAAAATTATGTAGGGTTTTATGTACATCTTTTCTAATTGAGGTTCTTACATTGTTTATTGATATGTGTCTTATTTCATTTGTTATTGTAGTATTCTTGTCTCTTCTTTCGGAGATTTGTTGCTTTTTAACATTTCTCGTTTTTTGTGAACTATGTAGCCTGTTGCCAAGACTAGCCTGGCCTAGCCTGGCCTTGTGTATATTATGTGTATTTTGGCCGGAGCTACAGTTCGTTATTCATGATATGTTCTCTTTATTAATGAAATACATTCGTTTCATTATCTCAATTATTCGGTAGCGCGGCGTTGTCACCTGTGGGCTTAAGTATTTTATCACAACGTGAGAGCTCGTGTTATGTCACATTTATATTTATCGTCTCGCTTCGGCCCGCTCTTTGCACTCATTATTTAAAATGTGAAATGTAAAATACTTAAAGGAATGTTTTTTTTTACTTGTCATGATGAAACTTTTTAATTGTGGTAGAAGTAAAGGCTGTTGCATTAATAAGGCTTAAATAGCTTGCACTACCTCAGTGTGATATCCTTAATACTAACTAATTACAAAAACAGAACCAACTTCAAATGTACATAATTTTATTTATAAGTCATTTTGTCATATCCACGGTACGTCTCATTACAAATACATCAAACCCAAACGTGGCTTGTTTTATTCTATCAATATGTCAATTCGGCGTCCCTTCGAAACCCAAGCTTAAATGACAATCGAAATTAAATGGGACACTTTCCAACACAATTTTATGTGAATGGCCCCCTTTCCAACAAAAAGAAAATTGAAAAAATCTGTTCATAGATGACGAAGGTCCGAGGCAATAAACATAGAAAATACAAACGAATTGAGAACCTCCTCCTTTTTTTGAAGTTTAAAAAGGCCTAATATAGGCATTTCAATAGATCCAACTGTGAACATTAGAAGGTTTAATCTAACGATTTGTAAACTATGGACATATAACTGAAAGTCTTGAGGAACGGTTTAACTTACTATACTTCTATCGCCTAACTTATTTATAGAGCTCGAGGTCATATTTGGAGCTTAGCCATCTGTTAATGGTATACAATAGGTACCAATAAATGATAACAACCACATTTGAGGGATATTTATTAGTATCGCGTTATACGTTGTTAAGAATAACATCGTACCGGCTTAGTAATTTTAATTCATAGTCAGGAGTCGCCATCTCCTCACAAGATATGGTGAAACAGTTCCTACAGTATAATGTATTTGTTGAGGCTCGCACGGATGTTTCCGGAATGAAGTCCCTTGAAACGGAAATATTTAAAACTCCCGGGAATTCTTGGAATGGATCGTTCTAACATACTAATTAAAAGTTATACAATTTATACACTTGAAATATGATAGTAAGGAAAGTTAATTTAGTTAAATGAAACGTTGCTGTTAAAATGGCGTTTCTACAATGTCCGCTAATTTTTTATATTTTTTTAATACAAACATGACTGTTTCTTGATGATTGTGTCGCTACAGCCGGGTTGTTGTCATAGAAAACGTTGTGAAGAAGAGAACCTTTGAGCATCGCCCGCTGAGGGAGATGCGAAGGCCCAATCCCTTTCGCATTTCCGCTTTCTTTTCTCTTATTTAGATAGGTAATTTCCTACTTTACGTAGAAAATAGTAGGATCTAGATAGCCTCTACCGTAGAAAGTCTGCATGATGCATGCATTCATCTTTTTGTTGCTGGCTTCCCCTAAAAAACAGATGTCAAATACATATTAAAACAATTTTACCTACCAATTTACATTTTAAAGTATCTCGTTTAATGATAAAGTTTGAAAATAATTCAAAATACAGGGCCAAAATTATCAAAAAACCTTTATATCTTAATATAAACCATTCGATTAACTTTTGTATTTATTATTCTCAAATGTCGAGTATAATCACCGCTTAGGTAGTCCGCGAGCGAGAGTCAGGTTTTATAGCCAACACGACATCGTAATGTCATGACATAATTTTAAACTGAATAAAATCCTAATTGGGATATTACGTGCTTTTGAATTGTTATTGCTATCTGTAATATTCAAATATTAGCAGCTTTCGATTTAGTTTCGCAGGGCAGGCAGAGCAAAACCCTCACGATTTTTTTTCCACGTATTTTCTTATTACTTCTTTTTCAACAAACAGCATCATATTTCAGCCAATTTACACAAAACCTTCCTCATTCATACTTCGCCTATTGCTGACTAAACATGTTCCTACAACAAACTAGCTTCGCTGCTTTTGTCTGAATTTAATCAAATTGAAACGACTAAACGGATTTTCATACAGTTATCAGCAAAGAACGAAAGGAAGGTTAGATATATTAAGTCCTTACATATGAAATTAGCGTTTAGTACGGGAGGAATATAAAGTCAATTTTGTTTTGTAAAATATATTTAATTAATCAAAGTATGCATCGTTATTATCTATGCAATTTTGCCATCTCATAGGTGGTTCATTGATCCCTTTACTAAAAAAAAACCATGGGGGCGAGAATAAATAAACTCTTTGAAGGCGGTTTGGACTGCCGCATCGGAGTTGAATTTTTTCCTTGTAAGAAGTTGTCCAAATTCCG
>DWLR01001902.1:0-16811 GCA_018246295.1 Papilio alexanor hazarajatica
AGAGGTGTTTCAAGTTTAATATGATTCTTTGTCACAGATTATTTCAAATCTAATGTTATAAAGCAAACAATTCTTGTGTGAGCAATGAGCAGACTAATCGGCTATCTTGGAAAAGGCTCTAACGATTGAGTTAAAATTTTGTATTTAAAAGCGGGATTTTTTTAATTTATCTGTGTAAATGTAATCCGTAAAATGGGAATTGTCCCATAAACATTTGACAAACAGGGCGAAGTTATGTGAAACAACAATGTGAAAACACTTTAAATCATCATTTATCAAATAACTTGACAAAAATAAAGTGTGACATAAATATGCTGGAAGTACATAAGTAAAGGAAAGAAATTGTGATTGAAATGTAGATATAATAATTAGAGTCATTTCAGAATTTCATTGCTTTTATCGGTGACATACACAATAAGGGCAAAAAGAATATTTGAAAAATGTGAAACTAAAGAAAAGACGATTTGTCAGGACTACATGAAAACAGATATCAACTCAACCCAACTCGACCCAACAATCTGCAAGAGTACAACTGGTTTCATTTTTCATCGAAATGATCTCAATCATATTCAATTTTATGACTGATTTTGGAGATACGTGATTATCGGATTATTTGTAGACGGTAAAGTATCCGATGTCTCGCCTGCATCGAATAGTGGACATATATCATTTAAGAGGACAGAGATATAAATCTATTGGGAGAACTCGTTATTTGTAGTCGCCACGTGAAGCGCCAGTTTCGGGTGAATATTAACGATATCGCCAATTTTCCGCAAGCTTAGCTGCGTCGCAATTTCTCGGCAATTGAGCAAACGTATCACATCGCGGGGCTCTGGGCGCGGGGGGACGCCGCACATTGCTACAAAAAAAACATCAACAACAGCACGTTGCTACTATACACCCAAAAGAAATTTATTTTCTTCCTGCATCAGAAGCTGAAAGATTGATAGATAAATTAATAATAAAAAAAACAATAAGCCCGACTGACTGTAATGCTCCCGGGAAGAATACTAATCAAATGACACGTCATTCTTCAAAATCAGTCCAGCCACTTAGGCTCCAGGAGGTCACAATGGAACAGACACACATACATACGGACAAACATCGGTCAAAATTATCAAAGGACTAACAAATAAGCTGCTCCAAGGTTATGTTACCAACATTTAAGGAAAGAAGTTTACACATTTCTTTAACGACAAATCAGCTTAAAGCAAATCTGCCAAGCAGGACATTAATGTAAGGATTGTGGATGGATTTAGAAGATATTTTTTTTTATTTTCAGCTCGGTTTAAAGTTTATAATGATATTGTCGTCGACATTTGTACAAAATAAATTAGTTGTATATAATTGTAAAATTAAACACTTTGCCAATATTTTTCTTGTTATGGTATTTACATAAATTAACTGTACATTATTCAAAAGTTTGTAAACATACTAGCTTTTGTCCGCGTGGGTTAGTTACTGTGGGCAGTATTTTCAATACTTTTATATTAATTTGCATATACATATATACATATATATATATATATGTATGTGTATATATATATATAGAGTTTATATATGTGTGTTTATATATATATATTTGTAATTCCATCCTTTGCTAAAACATAAAAATTTTGCGAGTTTGATCCAGCGCATCGTTCATTGTGTATGGCGTTTGACGAGTACCGCGCTCGCGCGACATGTGAAAAAGTATTTTTATTTATAATACCATATAATTTTATTTATCAGTCACAGGTTTAACATAAAAAATGTATTATAGTAAGTAAGTAAATAAAAGTAGTAAATAAAAGTAGCTTATGTCCTTTCCCTAGGTGAACATAGTGTACGCAGGAATGAATGAGTTTTAGAAGGCTATTCTGAAAAAGAAAAACACTTATGAAAAGTCTTCTAACCCTAATTTTTAAGACGATGAAGATTTCTTAAACCGATTGGAATACAAATCCATGTATAACGAAAAGCAGCCATTCCGAAATACTAATGAATAAAATCTTAAATGCATAAGCTGACATAACCCGCGTTGATACAAATAAAAATATATCGCCCTTGTGTATTCCAATAAGAGTTCGGTAAAGAAGCGAGTTGAAGCGAGGGTGACGGACAATGTTATCCTTTGTTACCAACGCAATAATGGCATCGAAAGAATTGCGTAGATTAGCGTCACAGTAGTCGTCACGACAATGGGACCCTTCCAGTCTGTGTGTACAAACCAAAACATTATTCGGGCAGGTCCTCGTCCTAATGTTTACTTTTAGGGGAATGAAGAATACGACGAACTACTTTAATCCCTACAAAACAAATTTGTACCTACTCGTATTTTAAGTTCTATATTATTTTGTACCAGAAAAATCAATATTAAAATCATTAATAATTTTTCAGAGTTTTTTTCAGTTATTAGATTTTATTTGAAAGCGGTAAAAAATATTTTACACAGACTCATTCTAAAACTTGGCAAAATTTATCGTCACTACATTTCACTTTCATGACATAAGTGAATATTGCAGAAGCTACGACGGAAGGGTACGTATTCAATTTTGTTGGGTGTCAAGTACACGCACGTATGCCTTACGATAGGATGGGTTGTAAGGCCAGGTGCTCACTTGCGTTTTTTATGCCCAGTCGCGAAAGAACGCACGACCAATGAAAAACGGTAAGTCTTCATCCATACCACTGGAATTGATACTTTAAGATAACCGTGCGCCAACCAACTCCAAACGGTAATTCGACTGTGACAAGTCATAACTTTAATAAACTTTGGTAATTTAACAGTGGTAAAATCCGCAACGACAACTGTTGCACAAATGGCACGCTTGACCAATGAAATACCACGGTGATTTTTCTTCGAATAGATAATTGACTTTCAATTCCAATGGTATCGAAGAACTGTCACAGGTTTTCATATTTTGCTACAAATCTTGCGTTCTTTTACCACGTGGCTAAAAAAACGCAAGTGTGTGCGTGGCCCTATACAGCCAAACTGCAGCAATCAGTGACGGGAAACGGCCCGTCGGTAAAGGGATTATGACGACTAAAGTTATCGCCACTATGAATATAAAATATGTATGGAAATTAACAGTTTATCGTTGAACATTTTTCATCTGTTTTCATTATGCATAACCGTTCTTTAATTAACGAAAGTTATTCGATGAATATTTTTCAAATTAATTTTACTGCAGTCTGTATGTTTTCGATTGATTGTGTTAATTGTTTATTTTTATTTTTAAAGGTTTACATATATAACATAGTTAACTTTATAAAAACTCAAGTTTTTTTTTTTACAATAGACAATTGGAATATATAGAAACATCTTTGAATTGTGTCATAGGGCTTTTTCGGTAAATAAATGTATGCAAAAGCAAAATTCAGCATTCATTTATAAAAGTACCTTAAATTATTCAAACTGATATTTATTTAATCTAGCTTTACTACTACTACTTATACAAGTATTATTGAAATTGGGTATCTTTTAAAATTGCGAATGACTGAAACAAAATGGCGGTTGCCTGTTGACGTATTATGCAGCAACACATTATGGAAAATTTCCCAGGAGCCTTGTCGAATCTCATTAACTTCAAGTCCACGTATGCACTAGATAGTTGACTGATGCAAATCGCGGTGAATATTATAACTAGACGACGGTAATTTTGGTTATTGTGTCTATTGACCGGGTTTTATGACCAAATTACGCTGATAATCTTAATATTTTTTTTTAGATGGACTTAACGTATTTATCACTAAAGTATGTTGAGGAAAATTGAGGAAAATTTAAGTTTTGTAAAAATAAACAGTGAAAACTACTCGAAGCAGTTATCCTTCATCGGTTTTTTTTTATTTATTTTATTTTCTTGCAAAAATAAAATACAAATGGCGCCTTAATACCAAGAGCCCAGTGGCGTTTATTAACAGTCGACCACGCATTATAAGAAACACTACATATGCTACATGAAGGCAGGAGATTTTAACAATTAAGAATTGCGGTAATTGCAAGATTCAACTAGTCTAGCTCACCATTAAGAACAAAATATAATGTTGTTGCTATATATTAAATCTCCAATTTTAATATATCGTTAAATAGGCTCTCTCAAAATTTATTTAACGGCCACAACAGTGAAATAAAATTAAGTCGAAGATCTTAAAAGACATGTCACATTTATCACTTGAAGGCAAGAACAGAAATATGAATATTCAGTCACAGTTTCCAGACGTGTAATATGTTATATTCACGATAACAAGGTTCGTCAGCAGTACATCGTTGCTCGTTGCCGAGTCGACTGCAAGCGTTTTGTGCTAACACGTACGGTTCGCAGTGATTTTACGCTCTCCTGACTCTTGGCACACGAGATGAACTTTATAATACTGTTATATCTTAAAATAAGGCCGTATACACTCGATATGAAAGTCGAAGGAACGGCCAAGTTAGTTAAGTTTAACACAATGAGAATTATTTATGTTACGAATAAGCTATGCATACATATATGTACAATGAATGACTAATAAAACAAAATGGTAGCTACTGTAAACTGGTTTTATTGTTGTTTTTAGCTCATTAATAATTTTTTTCTGTTGTGCTTTTGTTGCGAATAAATAAGAGCCGCCCAAATGCGGCTCCTTCTAGTTCAATCCGGAATAAACGAGTTCCGATTGAAATAATCAGCTATCGCACACTTGTTTCCTTACGCTTTGGGAAAAGAAAAGAAACTAGGAAGCTGTTGCCTTGTTCCGTTGTGCATATGCAAGGCCGGGGAGCGGAGCGAAACAAATCTCTCTTGTTCAAAATGAAGTTACGGATCCGTTCAGGAATTGTGTTTTATTTCTTATAGCATGTGGCGTGGGTAAAACTTCCAAACTCGCTCGTAAGCAATTTTTTATCGCAGCAAATTCTTCCACGACGACGGAACAAAAATCTTTCTTTCAGTTTTTGCAAACAAAAAAATTGGACTCTTAACTCTTAAGACACTGTTATACAAAGTTTTTTTTGTTTGTAAAACAGTTTGAAATTTATAAGCGATCATAGAGATTTTACTCATAAATTTAGTTGTGAAAAGCTTATTTTGGTTTACGATTATCATTTTCCTTTGTAGTTCGCAATGATTTCGAAATCAACCAGAGTTTACTGAAATGTTGGTTTAAAGCATTGATACATTTTGTACTGTGACCACTTAATGAAATAAAAACTATAGTAATCAAAACTAAAGGAAAAAAATAAAAGTTCACCTAATCGACAAGACTGCTTTTGTTAACAAATGTACGTGAAAATGGGAAATACCATTACAACCTTGAAAATTTTTTGACAAAAATAAATCTGACTTCAAATTTTTAAAATTCAACAAACCAAATTGAAAAAAAGTTTCATTTAGAATATCAATTGCCATGGTACTATTGACAATAAGAATACTCTTACCACATGTTACCTGATATCGCAATTAATTAATAATAACATCATTAATATATCATGTAGCATTAATATACACGGAAGCAAAGTAAGAAATAAAACAAAATAGGGAAATGTGAAAAGAACGCGTGTGAAGCTACCGACCACACCTAGTTTTGTGTCATTTGTAGCCACGCTACGTCTCACTATATAAATCCACTACATCGAAACAGGGCTTCTCTTAAACCTACTAATATGCGAATTTTCGATATATCTTCGGGATATCTCTGGAATCTCTTTCGAACAAAAGAAAAATTCTTGAAATAGGCTTATAAAGTTTTGCGGCAACTAAAAGAAAACAAAAAACAACCGAATTTAGAACCTCCTCAGTATTTTTGAAGTCGGTTATAAACAGTTAAAGACTTATCAGAACGGCATAACATAGAGTCGTGTTAGCATCTATTAAGGCATCTGGCAAGTGTGGGCGGGTTATGCATACGATTAAATCGAACTGAGTGCATCGCTTGTGTAAGTTTGCAAATTATACAATATCGCTCTCACTCACTCGGTCCGTTGTCGACTGCTATAATTCATTATACTCGTAATATAAAACAGCCACGTAACGTTCACCCACGCTTACCCGCGACGTGTGAAACGTATGTAAAGTAGCTTAATAGATGTTTTATAAGTTAGGCGCTGAGATGAAAAGAAGCTTTAATAAATTCGAGTTACAATTTTTTTTAAATAAAAATATTAGTAGATTGTGGATGTAACTTACTTACGTTTATATTAATTCAAGCTTAAGCATATAGGTATTGGAATAGAGGATTCAAACTCACTATGTTGTGTTTCGCAGTCCGTATCTTTAACCATTGAGCTAGTAGCAAATCCAGATAAAGAAATAATTAAGGTAAATTTTGAAACTACTAGATTAAATTTTCTTTCACCATTATTACTTATTATCATTCTTCAGTATCCAGAAGTCCTCGAAACATAGGCTAGATATTTTATTATTGTCTCATAATTTGAAATCTACCAAGGCGATACGACCTGTTAGTTTGTTGTATGAACCGTTAAGGCGTAGTTATCTTGCCACACAAATCGAGTGCTTATGACAGATTGAGCTTGTGGCATTGAGGATATTTCGTAAGCAGCAGGAACGTAATGTTTGTGTCACGAACTTACTGCAAGTACCAAGCTTCTACTCTATTTATAATAGGGATCTATTTACGTGCATATACAGGATCGTTTAGAATATGTTAATTATTTATTCCTAAACAATGTATTCTATTCCAATAATTAATGTTAATATGTTTTGTTTTTCTTCATATTTTCATATACTAACAGACGTCCGTTGCTGGCTGTGGGCCTCCACCAAGAGCCCCCACAAAGACTTGCCCTCCCTTTGCCGATCTTACCCAATGGAAAAGAGATGAGATTCGCAAGAGAATGACCTTTAGTTTCAATGTTTGTATTTTCAATAAAATAAATTGTAAATATTAGAAAGTCCAACTTTTTTGTAAATGCAGAACATGAAATATGTATTACATGTAATAAACAGGTTCATTCAATCATACAGTGAAATGAGGTGTATTAAAATTGTAAATATAAATAGGTTCGTTAGCTTAGTTAAAAGAAAACCGACTTTGATGATATAAATGGGAACTTCAGAGATCGTATGATTGAAACTATTCGTTGATACTAAATTAATCACATTTGTATCATGAATATAGATGAGTAGCATCCCATCACTAATCAAAAGATGAGGTGAAAGTTGGATGCTATTATAATTAATTTAGATAAATAATAATATAGAGAAGTAAATAATAATAATAGAGAGAAATAAATAATATTTTTAAGATTTTATATGTAGGTCATTTATGTTACAAGCCACAGCCAAATTCCTGCCTATCTAAACAATTAAGCGTCTAACAGTAAACACGCTGTGGTTTAGACATCAACGTCTCAAAGCCAGTCTCTCGTTTACTCTGTGTATTTCCAAACATCGACACGGCTGATACTCGACTCGAGCGATAGGTGATTCTACACGTTCACTTCGCTCAGAGCGCACGCCTCTACAATTAAAAAATCGAACAGGTGCCAACCCTACAGAAAACATCTTAAATTAATATAAAAAATCGGACGATTGTTTATTTTTTATTCTTTTGTTTCAGATGGCTGTGAAGGTCGTATATACATGATCTGTGTACAGTCGAGAGAAAAATAACGTGAACAAAAGTGTAATGAAATGTGAATTTAGTGTTGACAGTGTTAAAATCTAGCTTCACTTGTGAGTTTCTTTTTCATTGTTTGTTTCCCGATGAAGTTTTACGTGTAACTTGTTGACGCTTTGTTTGCTGAAATCCATCACAATGGAGACTGAAGAACTTACGAAACTTGTGGACGGGATTTATAAGGTAGGCACTATTTTATACATTTTAATTTTGTAAGCAAATAAAAGGCATATATATGATAAAATTATTATAAAAATATAATTTCTCTTGCAATTGTTGTCAGGTAAGGAATTAAATTTATTTCAAACTTATTCTATGTCCAACAAAAATAAAAAGTTGCTACGATCATTTTTACTTTGAGTAATTAATCAAGTTATATTAAATTCATTTCCTTATTATAGGACTTAGTCAAAAGTTTTTTCTTTAATTTTATTTCGTACACATTGATATATATTATGGAATAATAGGTTGTGAAAGTAAGAATTCAAATAAAAGCACGCCATCTTTTTGATCAAACTAGGACGTAATTACATAGCAAATGTGACAAAATTCAGCTTATCATCATACACCAGGTTAATACATTGAACTGTTATTAAGAATTTAAAAAATACAAACTAATTGGTTGGTTATTATTCTTATACATGTACGCTTTAAATTTAGGCATGATTCTAAGGTTTGTACAAAAGATTTATATTACCTTTATACTTATTTAGGTAGGTAATTTCCTTAACATTATATTTAGGTTAACGTATTACTAGCGGTACTAGCGCTACTGACCCAAAGAATGCAATATTCGATCTAAGGGATAAGGGTTGCATTCTCAGGATATCTTATGATACCAATCCTTGACCCTTTACCAATGTGCTGTTAAAAAAAAATGATTTCGATTCGTGCTTATCCGCAATCAGTCTTTTTCGTTATATTACAATAATATTTAATTAAAGTTAATTAATTTGTAAATGCTAAAGGTTATTGAGTGATGTATGGGAAAGTGAAAATAACATAGGTAATTGAATTCACCCGCAGGCGGATCTTCATGCACTTGCCTTGCAAATGTCAAGGTCAAAAAGTCAACTGACAACTTCGAATTATTTAGTTGGGAATGTGTTCTGTACGATTTCTCTAACTTGTAACAAGTTATATATAATATATGCTAACGTATTCATGAGCGATAATTTTAATTCAAGGAATTTTAATGATTAGCTTAGAATTATGGCTTATATTTCTAAAAACTTTTTTGTTTTACTGATTTTTTTATTAACACTTTACAAGTGTTATTTATTTTATTATAATGTTCCTTATTACCAAGCAATTCAATACTAAGCGCATCGTAGAAATCGATTATCTTATATGTAAACAATAAAATTGCTTTAGAATTATCGTATCCTGTTATTGGTCAAAACAAAAGTTAACGAAAAATGAATTAAGAAAAATTAAATTGTTCTTATTAATCTATTACGAGTAACTTACATCTAAGTGATGTCTTTATTGTATATTTACTTAAAGCAATTGAAACCTGATAAGTAAACATATGAAAAATTAATTGAAATAATCATATTAAGGACAAGCAATTTTAAACTCAGACTTCGATCTCTCTCAATTACAATGTTTTCACTAAAAGCTGCATAAAATATCAACATCTTTATCAACCTGACAGCGATAAATTACCAACATTTTGTTGTCAATTAAGAGAGTAAAAAACCAATGGAGGGAATTAGAAGATTTCGTCTACAAAGCGCAATTACGCCGCCGCTGAATTACGAGATAAACTCGAATTAGTTCAGCGTGGTGACCGACGTAAGAATAATGTGTATGTATTGTTAGAATTAAAATATTTAAAACTTTAAAATATTACAATCTCAACTATTTATCAAAGAGTTTTAATTGAAACCAAAAAGGTTCTTTATGAACCGATAATACTGGAAGGTCAGAAAAAATTTCTTAACCACTAATGTATGCATTCGCTTTCGCTTCACAACACGATGTATGCGTTCGCTTTATCTTTATCAGCTAAACTTCACATTTCAGCCCTTTCATGAAATTTTAAATCTTGAAGTTCAGAAGGTATTTAAGATCTATCCATAAATTTAAAATAAAACGTCTAACGGTATGAATTTACCTAGACTTAGAACAAATTTTGCTTTTACTAGGGCAGACACAGATTACGGATATCCACTAGGTGTGGTTCTACATCACTTCGCTTCTTCTATACATCTACTCTTACATTTTATTTGAACTAATGATTAATAATCGTATCTTATAATTAATGTAAGTATGTTACATTGTAGCCATTATTTACGATTTATGAATGACTTGCCAATTTATTAAAAATATTAAAAACCGTAAATAGCATCGATAATTTTATCGATGCTATTTAGATTCTTGAAGCTTTTGAAATCTCGCAATGAAACGTTAGCCTATGATATAATGTTTAATTGGCTTATAGAGCATTCTGGACACTGCGTTTCATAGATAAAAATACTAGAGAGATTTTAAAGTCACATAACATAAAACGGAAACGATAAACTTTGCATATTCAAGGATATTTGTACCATTAGGGACAGAGTAGAATAATTATGAAGGTTAGTGAGGTATAATTGGCATGGAAATTATACGTTTCACTTCTATTTTAATATCCGTTGGAATATTGTAACGTATTCGTCAAATTTACTCCCCTGTCATTTCAGTTTTATGAACTTAGGGCTTGTTGTTTTGTAATGTTTATTACTCTAGATACCGTAGCGTGCTCTAATAGAGCCCACAGAACAATAAAACCTTCCAATTTGATTGCTAGTTTAATAGCCGCCACAGGTAATAAAAAAAAACTTTCGTCAAAGAGGCAACATGTTTACCAGGTTGATAAACGTTTGCACTACTAAAACATTTTTTTTAGCTGACTAAAGTGACTGAAGACTGATTTATAGTTCGAGTCTATTGGATTACTCATAGAACTTAGATCTGGCATCTAGCATTTCTTTTTCACATATTTTTTGAAGACAATTCGAATGAATTTATAAGACCTTCACCAGTCTTACCACGATACTACGATCTCAAAGAAAACAGGCGTGAATTAGAAGTTTTCTGCGTTTCGTCTGATGAGTGAGGTACCAGTGACCCAACTCTAGTCCTCTTCCCCTTCCCACCCTTTACTTATAAGGTAAGGATGAAAAGGGGAAGAGGATTTGACGGAGGGGGATGGATAAGAATTTTTTTTCTGTATATTCTCTCCTCGGTCTATTAAAGGTAGGCACCGCATCTGTAACTCAGCTTTTTATAAATGCCTATGGGTAGCGGTCGCTTAACATAAGGTGACCTACCTGCTCGTTTGCCACCTTCTTCCATAACAAAAAAATATATCTATTATTTAAATAATTTTTTAAAAAGTAGAGCAAACAATAATTGAAACTGAAATTAAACCAAAACCAGTTGCTTTTTTTGGGTAAGGCGTTTAAAAAAACTGTCGGATCGTAAGACGGATGCCACGCTACCAACGTTCTACTTAAAGACCAATAATTGTTACGAAAAAAGAATTGCAAAAACTAAGCAAACGTGCAAAAACTTTATACTTAAAAATTAACCACGTACATGTAAGGTAACAATCGTGCGTGTCGTAATAAGCGTACCGAAACTGAATTTTAAACGCCTCGTATAATTATCTCACACCCATTCACAAATTATTACGAAAATAAGAATGCCAAGGCTGTATACGTAAAGGCGGCTTAGATATGCGGCACATTCGTCTCCCTTGCGATATCGGCAGACGCATCGTAACTGACGCAATGAAACCATCACCCGCCGACCTGTCACACTTCGGATAAATTAAGAGGTATCCCTTGTTTGGGAGGTCATAGTTCACTGGTCGAATGCTACTCAGTTTTCTCCCCAGAATGAGATTGCTCCGCGACATTAAACCAGCCTAATGTAAATTTTCGTCGTAACGTTGCGTTTGTTTGTTCGTGTAGACGCTCGTATGCTGTATTGTGTGATTTCCTTAGGTCAATGGATAGAAATTTTGGACGCGTTTTGTCAGGATGTTCGTATAGCAAAAATGGGATAAGCGATAAACGGACGAATAGTAAACACATAATTACATATTTTCTTATAATTTAAGAAACAACGTACAAAAGTAAACAACTTGAAATAGATTTAAAAAAAAAACATTAAAAGTTATGAAGAAACGAGGACATTGCGTGAGTTATGAAATTGTGGTAATAAACAATCATTGAAATATTAGTTTTTACACGACATAATGATCGTTACAGATCTGTTTTGAATTTAATTCAACTTTGCTTTGTATCACTTCTAGTATTACTTTTGGTATTCATATTTCACATCTTATTTAATTGTAGATATTGAGCAAGCAAGCAAAACGCAGATGTTTTGCATGTGTCGCGGCAGTTACAATGTAGGTATCACGATTGCAAAGTGAATTAGACGTCGTGCGTGAATGAGGTGTCGACGGGTATAGTGCGGACAGTGACACAAAATTAGTGGCACGCCTTTCCATCACACCGACATCTCAACAGAGAAAACTGGGCCACGTAAAAAAATATTTTAAACTTAAAAACATATAGAAGTGGTGGAAACAAGCAGTAACTAGAAGTATACTTCTGGGCGTCGTCGGATGAGTGAGACTCTGCAGCCTCTTCTCGCCATTTCTTCAGTCAAGTAACATCAGTTAACTCGCTAAAGTTTGACGCCTCCTTATATAAAATAACCATATCAAGATCGATATTTAAGCGTAATTAGCACTACAGCGACTTTTCAAATGTGATATATGGACGCAAAGTCGACAAAAATGGGCCGGATAAAATGAATGTAAATTATCGCAACTTCAGAAGATAGTGGCTTCTATATATATAGTTCTATAGCTATATAACGGTGCAGTAAGTCTCCAGGGTGAATCTGCCCACACTCATTTGAATAAGAATGGCCAAGTTCTGGACACCCAGACGCCATATAGAGGGCAACTGAGCTTACCTTCGTTCACTCAACATGCTCTATGCGCAATTTAGTTGAAAATTAACCTTACTACGTCTATGTATGTTGAATGTTTTGAATCGGTACTTCATTGTATAATAAATAAACTTTCTCTGTTATGGGTACTACCCATAAATACTGATTTAATGTAAAATATTGAAACATCTGTTAATTAGAACACGAGATATCACGACCATATTACCCTAATAAAACAGTCACATGTAAAATAGTTTTAACTAAACTAATCATCTCATTTATTTACGTTTATTAAAATGTATTTTATAATATAGAACGACTTGTGAATGGGTTTGTTCGAAGTTGTGCGAACAGCCGATTTAGATATCGTAAAACATTTAATTGGTATTATCTGCCCGTTGAAGTAATCGATATTGATAGCGAACATAAAAAATATATTTTACGCACAGCTAATGTGAAAGCCAATGAGATTATTGAATATTGAACATTATTTATTTGGCATCAAAAGCGTTAGGTAATATAGTGTTAAATTAAACGAGAAAGTTATTTTTAACTCTACTTCCTGCTATAAGCCATATATATCTTTTAATCTCCATGTTTCGTAAGAATATAAAATTCATACTTCTGTTATATAATTTGTATAAAATTATTGAATCAGAAAAAGCGCTTAGACTCTAAGACGATTCTGGATTCGATTTTCCGATGAAGCATAATATTTTGTATTTCAAAAGTAATAAATATTTTATTTCCTATCTTACTGAAAACGGTAAAAAAGTGGCAATTGCGTTTGCATTTTGCTCAAATTCCATTGTCTTCTATGAAAAATTTACGACTTACAGCAAAGCGAATAGAATTGTAACTGCAACGCATTATCTTGACTCATTTTCCAGTAAATTCCGAAAACCGAATGAAATATTTCTGTTCCACTATACGAATATACTAGTTGCATACCGTATTATAGTGTGGGATCAATCTTAACCACATAAGAATGGTGGTACACATTTCTTCGACGCTTCCATAGCGGGCAGCCGGCGCAACTGATGGGACCATATTTAAAAGACATCATATCTTTTTTGCGAGGTAGACTAGCCATTGCTTTTCCTTTATTACTTACTGTTTTTTGTAAACTATCACGGTTTTTAACCCTTTATTCAAACATATTGTAAGATACTTATTGCTTTACAAAAGTTAATTGATTTAACTTTCGGTATGTATAAAATAACAACAACGTACAGTTGTCAACTGTTCGTAATATAATATTATAAATATATGTAAAGTATATTTTATTATTATTTAATTGTCAAAGCCATTCATTTCCACTTGTTATTTCATTTAATATTATTATACTTTGTAATGACGGATTAGATACTCAACTTTTTGTTTTAACAAAGTGTGATAAATTAATATTCAAGTTTATTTAAAAAAAAAAGTTAAACAAATTATACATGTATTATGTTATACAATATAATTATATATTATGTTATACAAATTCAGTGTAGCATATTTAGACATATAATACAAAACAGTAAAATGTTTAAATGTCTTATCAGTAGTTTCATCTGAAATTCCCGATTTTATAAACGTTAAACTCCAAATAGATCTAAAAGTGCGATCTCCAAAACTAAGCATTACGGAAGCTATTGCGGACACACTTGGCATATGAAACGACTCCATCATTCGATAACGGAGGCAATATTGAAGTTTTCTCGAAGCAGAAAAACTAATTTGAAATCTATTTCGCTTTTTTATTTTAATACCTAGTTTCTATGAAATCAAAAGGAGCAAAAGGAGGTAAAGGTGATACAGGCATGTTATGCGGAAGAATGAACGGCATATAATGAAGAAAGAAATGAGAATGAGTGTGGATGGTTACAAGGGTAGAGGAAGAGAGTGTGGATGGTTACAAGGGTAGAGGAAGACCGAACAATGTATTGCTGGATTATGTGAAAGGTGATATGTGTAAGAAAGGTATGAATTCAGATATGGCAATTGATAGAGGTATATAGAGGAGTAGTATATACTGTACCAACACTTCGTAAGTGGGAAAAGGGCATGGAAATGATGACGAGTTTCTATGGAAGTAATAAACACCACCTTAAACAGCTATGTGACACGGATTTTTACAGAATGAAATATTAGCTATCATACCTATCATATCATACCTGAGTTTTTGTGAAAAGTAAAAGGAGCTATACGGAAAATACCAGTTTTTAAAAGGCTTTTAAACCGATTACAAAAAAAAGAACAGGTTCATTTTATTAACAGGCAAGTAAAAGCCTAGCGTTGTATAAACTATAATTAATATTAGTGCTAAATTAAAATTTTTGTTTGGTTAACCTTAATATATTAAATAATATTAATATATTAAATGTTAGTTATTATTCCACTCGTTTTATACTGAATTAAGGATCGTGTCTTAAACATACCCCTCTAGATGGGGATTATAATAGCTTAATAACTAAAGTAAAATATTTTTAAATGTATGTCTTGTCAAAAATCATAGCACCGACCTTATACTAAAGAAGAAAATAGAAACAAAATAAAGCCGCATATGTATTTAGTTTGCGCGTGTACTTCCAAATACAATTTGAGAAAGGAAATTGCCTCTTGGTTAGAACCCGTACAAAATGGAAGATGTGATATTAAATCTGGATGACAGTTATTAGGCCACTGCCGAGTGCCGCCGCTGAATCTACAAAAAGCTCACGATGAAATGAGATGATATTTTGTTGACGAAAAATTTTATCTGAGAGCAAAACGAGATTTGCATTTAAACGGAAACATTTTCGAAGTTTTTTTACGTCGCTACATAAATACTATTTGATGAAAAGATAAATATCCATCCAAAAGATATAGGAAGAAATGTAAGTGAAAATGAAGTGTATAAGAAAACTTGTTTTAGAATTTATATTAACATCTATCTAAATTTTGATGCGGTCATTATGTGTGGAGATAGGCTTCACACAAAAATTATTTGTGTGATGAGATCAACCAACAATTTACGATCTTCGTAACCGGGTTAACATTTTTATAGGTTTATTGGCTGAAGAAGCTACTGATTTGTCTTAATTAAATTTTTATAGTCTACGACTCTTTTTGTGGTTTATGATCCTTGAATCATTATTTATCGTAACTTTTAAACTACGTAACGCCACCGTTAAAGTAAAAAATATGATATCAAAATTAGCAGATCGAAATGACGTTATTTTACCTGCTTTAAGCGAGTTCAGCTGAATTATTTTTATTCTTCATAAAATTAAAAGAAAATGTTCTGACAGCCGATAGCCACGCCACCTATAGAATCCATTTGTGAATCTAAGCCTTACCCGGGCCCACTAAAACATTTACCAAAATTTTACCAATATCGGTCCAGCCGTTTGGAAGGAGTTCAGTCACACACGAACAGAAGAAATATATAGGTACATTAAAATATCAAACCGCTAATTTTCGATAGCATGCTGGGTGCATTCATTAATTCCAAAACGAATAAACTATTATACTTACAAGTAAATTGTTATTACTAAACAAAATGGCATTAACAACTATTTTGTATCTACAAGTTTTGTAGAATACGCCCACGGCGAACGTCGGCACGATCTTTTAAAAAGACAATGTCCGCCAGTTTATCGAATCTATGGCATTGAGAAAATTACAAGCCAGAACCGAACGTGATTGGCACTCCACCAACAAAAGTGGCAACCTAAAGAAAAAATCTCACAACTGGCTGTACATTACCAAATGCATTTCACAAATGCTCAGTCAATAACGAAAATGGCCGGTTGTAACAGATTCACAATTATCTTAATATTCTGTAATGTAGGAAATTTTATAAGTATTGATCAATTATCGTAGTTTTATAAAACATGTTTTTGTGTATTACCAGAGTCGTTCAAATAAATATATATTCACGCTTTTCATATAGATAGCTTAGTGTAATATGATAGTAGTGTAGTATATTATAAATGTGAATGTAAGTTTGTTTGTTACGCTTTCTTTTAAAAACTACTTAACCGATCATCATGAAACTTTGTACACATATTCTCTAAGGAAGGGAAGGATATAGGATACTTTTCGTTACAAAAAAAATTACGAAGCGTAAAAAAATCATCTCTTATATATGTTAATAAAAGACATCGCGGAAAAAACTTTCAGCTAGGAAAATATGTAACGAACGCGTGCGAAGTCGCGGCCAACACCTAGTATTTTATATTTTGGAAATGTCTAAATGTTGCTTGTTAGTTTTTTTATTA
>DWLR01001903.1:0-16806 GCA_018246295.1 Papilio alexanor hazarajatica
GAGCACTAACTTTTGGAGTTTTATTCAATATTGTAATTTTTTCAAGGTGGTCTCAAACTTTTGGCCGGCAGTGTAAAGCGCCGCAAGTGGACGTGGATTGGCATCACTTTCCGCCGGGACCCTAATCACATTCCCATGCAAGCTCTGGAGTGGACCCCTCTGGAAACAAGAAGGCGTGGCCGTCCTAAGTAAACGTGGCGGCGATCAGTGGCGACTGAGATGAAAACGATCGTGTTGACACGGTCGAGGACTAAGCGAGCAGCCCAAGATAGAGTGAGATGGCGACGCACTGTGGACGCCCTCTGCGGGAATTAGAACAAAAAAATGTAGCCTATGTCCTTTCCTAAGGTCAAATCTATCATTGACCAAATATCATTAAATCGGTTCAGTGGTTTAGGCGTGTAAACGTCACAGACAGACGAGACAGACCTACTTTAGCATTTATAATAATATAGTAGGGGTAAAAGGCTTGAAAATAATTTACTCATTTTTCGAATATGAGTTTGTATCAACAAATTATATCTTTTTGTCCAAAAAACCCTTGTCAAAAATAAACAGGTTAAATGTTAAAAATAAATAGATAAAGTCCAGGCATATTTTCGTAACCTGCTGAGTAACCACTGCCATTTTATTATTTCATTTTCATGCCATTTTCACATATTAAAAGATATCATCATGTAAAGTGTAATTATTTAAGTTAATAATTAAAGTTGACATTAGTATGTACATTCTCTGAAATTTAGTTTGGTCTGTGTGTCAAAATGTCAGTTTTTGTTTCGTTTTCATATCATTTTGTTAATCCTTACTAATATTATAAACACGAAAGTTTGTATATATAGATGTTTGTTACTCTTTCACAGAAAACTACTGAATGGATTTAATGAAACTTTACACTAATATATAATAATATACATCAGAACAACAGACCTTGTGACCTTACAGAAGATCGGCGTGAAGTAGAAGTTTTTTACATTTCTACAAGGAAAGGGTAGGAAAGGAAAGAGGGTTCGACGGGGAGGGGGATGGATAGGAGAAGGAAATGTCAATTTTTCTGCCTATCCCCTTCCCTGTTTATTAAAGGTAGCCAACGCATCTGCAACTCGCAAATGCTTGTTGCAGATGTCATGATTGCCGAAATGCACGTTTGCCACCTATTGGTATAAAAAAAGAATGACACATAGGCTATAATTTATAAAGATATTGTGTGAATTGTCCGACACATAACAATAAGTGTTAACTAAGTAGAAAAAAATCTGCCATCTGCGAGCTATTCTGACATGCGCTGCAAAAACCGTTAGAGTTAAACATATAATGTATTATGGAGATGTTTATCTTAAATAGTCCTACAAAAAGCCCGTAGCAGCATATATCTATCTTTTATGTGTAAGCCATTATAGCGTGAACCATAAATACAATAAAAAATGATAATTTATTTCTAATGCACATTTACTATTAAAATACGAATAAATATTAGGAATAATAGGATTTTCAAAGTAACTCTGTCTGTCTGTAACGCCTTCACGACTAAACCGCTGAACCTTGATAGATAGCACCTTGGAGAAAATAAGCTACTCGAAATACTAATCCCGCACAGACGAAGTCGTAGGCACCAGCTAGTAATTGATATTAAGATTTTGATTTTATACGGTCTTTTATATCGACTGACCGGTAGGCGCAGTGGTAAGACACTTGCCTCTCACATTGCAGGTCGTGGGTTCTATTCCCACCCAGGACAAACATTTTTTTGCATGAACATGTCTGTTTGTCCTATGTCTGGGTGTAATTATCTATATATGTATGTATTTACAAAAAAGTATTAATATATGTAGTATATCAGTTATCTGGTTTCCATAGTACAAGCTCTGCTTAGTTTGGGATCAGATGGCCGTGTGTTAATATTGTCTTTGAATATTATTTTATACTGTCTTTTATACGGATTTATATTTTTATTTATAGTTTATTTATTAGAAGATTTCAAAATAATAAAAACTTAGCGCAACAAAAAACTATAGCCGCAATAAAATATACGCAATGCGTCGCTCGTATGCCAGTGGCTCTACAGTGCTCATAATATAAAACAAAGTTCCTTCAGTTTGTCGATTTAATACAGTTTTTAATAATTAACGGGGCTTAATCAGAGGGGATTACTCTAAAAAGTTATGAAAATTTTCATACAGCCAAGCAACAAACTTGACAACAGATAGATAGCTGAGCAATTTTTCTAAAAAGTACGGACACTTCGTTCGCTTAAATATAAGAAATACTAGAATTTTTTTGCTATTTTTTTGACAGAGCTATTTTCGTATTTTTAATATTAGTAGGGATAACGAAGAAAAAGTAACCAACTTATATATTCAGTTCTTTTTTAAATTAAGTATCACCTAACCTAAATAAAAATAAATAAATAACCATTTTATTGCCAACAAAAAAAAAACACAAACAAAACTTAACAAAGTACATAACAAAAAAGAGACTGCTATCTTGAATTACGCCCATTTTTGCCTTCGACTAATAGATTTAAGGAGCCCGTAAAGAAATCTGAGTGAAATTTAAGTTTCAGTTTAATCACTGCCAAAATGTCACCTAATATCTTAGGACGCCCTTAAAAGATATGGACTCGATATTTGACCTTTTAGAGTTAAGTGACGGTTCAGATGTTTTTATTATACACTTGATTAAATAACTAATCAAATTTTACTTAAATCGCTACATACTTTTAGTGAGACGGGTTTCTTTACGAAATATGTGACAGACTTCTGAAAAGATTAAGATTATCCAAGGATACTTCATTATTTTTAAGGAGTAAAAGAACACACTTTGAAAATCCTGTTGACAGGTGTAAATATTAATTTTTAAATTTACCAAATCATATTTTTTATTAATTTACGCCATCTAGCGACCTAACGAAGCAACATTGTAAAAATTTTAAAAGCAAATTTTTTCGCCCGCTTTGTGATAAGCACCAAATCCCGTCAACCGGAAGGACCAGCCTAAGTAGAACCATGATCAGCCCATTAGACAATATAGATTGAAGGTCAAGTTACATTGGCAATTTCCAAATGTCTATTTTTATCTTTGTATTATCTTTAAACCATAATCATTTTATAGAATATCATATATAGTAGTAATAAGTAAACTTAAATTTCATCTCGATCAATTAAACAGTCATTTTATATCATTTTTTCTGAAGAAATATTTAACGTAACACTTTAAATTGGTAACTTTTTGTATTTATGATCTAATTTATATGAAACAATCACGTAACTCTCACGATTGGAGCTAATTACAATACATCTGTGAAAACCGCATCGAAATTGGTTAAGCCGTTTCTGAGATTAGCGCGCACAAACATACAAACAGACAAAAATTTTAAAAACCGTTGTTTTGAGTTCTTTAGCATTGGTAAATACCCCTGTAATAGTTTTGCTAATTTATTTTCCAAATGCAGACACCGATCAGTTACGATTTTATTATATGCATAGATTGGTTTATTTGATGTAAAAAGTACATAAATGAAAATAAATTGATAGCTGATTAATTTTTTTGCTGTGCAATTTAATTTTTCGTTTTAAATTCTATAGTTAAGTATCTACATGTGTTTAAATAGTAACGGTGTTTTTTATTATTCAGGATACAGAGATTTTGATACAAGCTGTGATTTGTGCAACTTGGAACAGATAATTAGCAATATATTGCTAATTAGGTACGAATTCAAATAAGTGCAACCAATTGTAAACAATGTTAAATATTGCTTTAGGTGATTGTAATGGATTGGCATAATGTTGATGTTGACAGGCATACATGTCATCTTTACACTTTGACCACAAATAAAATGTTGAAAAGCCTGTAAATTAAATTTACAAGGCAATTCATTGATGACTTCAACATTGACGTAGAAATACTTATACCTGTAACAGGTATTGAAACATGGTTATGGTTGGTACCATGGTATTGTATTTAAATTTAAATCATCGTAATGAAGATATTCTGGATTACATAATAAAAAAGTTCAGCAACTTTGGTCAGACATGAAGTTTATTCTGCGTGTGTTATTTAATTGTAGTGGGATAATATCCTGTGAGCCTCTCTACAATGTAAAGCAATCAAGAAAGGTATACTATGTGTTACACTTAGAAGTTCAATACCGTTTACATGAAGCATACTGAACAAAATACACAAATTTATAACAAGATGTTGCCAGCAGCTTAGCGAGCATTTGTATTTAATTTACCTCGCTGGATATTTTATAAATACATAAGAACTGCAGCTGTATACATTTTTATCTTTGCTGTTTCGTTGTTTTATGTTCTACCATACGTTAACTTCAACTGACGCACCGGAGATTCTAACAAATTTTGTCTTTTGTTTTTGTATGATGAATTTTACTTAATAAAATAAAATTAAAATATTAGAGTAGCAAAAAACATCACATGAAGATAACAGATTATATGCAAGAAGTGTAGTTATTTGTATGAATAATAATAATGTGCAAAATGTCAACTATATTAGTAAATACATATTATTACAGAATAGTAAAATCATATCTTATATTTCTGTACATTTAACAAGTTCATGTACATTTCAGTTGTTATAATTAAAAAGGGATATTAAAAGAACATTGCTAACTAAAAAAAAGTAGAGAAAATTACCATAACTGTTTTAGGCATTTCAAGAAACATTGGACATAATATTTGTCATGGATAATATTGATGTAGATGAATAAACAAGTAACAGTTATTTTAAAAAGAAAAACATAAACCTGACTCCTTTGACACTCAGGGTGAAAAAATTAATTGATATCACTGCACTCTTTCAGCTAAGCTGTTTATGCTTCAGATTACAATGGAAGGGTTATAATAATTTATGATTAATAACTTTACCAACCCAACCCAACCTTACCTGGTTTACAAGACAAAAACAATTTTTTTTTACATTTCTAATAACCAATGTAAACATTACACATTACAATAAAAACACGTGAACTATTCTTATTAAAAATTATATATTAAAATGTATTAAAAACGATGACACTAAATGTAAAATTATTTCAATATTCAGATATAAATATGATTTTATAAAATTTGTACAAAACTAAATGCGTTTTACGACATCGTTATCGTATGAGTTATTAATATTATGAGTTATTAATATTATAAAATAGAAATCCTTAGTTACATACCTTACAGTCCGTTATAAAACAAAACGCTTAATGCCTTTTACCCCCGAAAAGAGGTATTGTTATTTGATAAAGCCGTTTACATGTCGATAACAGACGTCGAGGTAAACATTCTGAAACCTTTTCTGAAACAAATATTTATAATGCATACGTAATAATACTGAATGGTTACAGTGCGCGTAGGCAAGAGAAATCAGGATATTTCATCAAAGACTTAAGTGTACGTAAACCTCTTCCTTATAAATTTGTTTAAATTCGACATTTGATATACTTCCTAATGCTAAAACATTAAATAAATATAAGTATAAATTACCGTCGAAATCGAATATTTTACTTATCCGTCTGGTCGTTTGTTTTTAATGGAAGTTCAATTCGAAGACTGACGAAAACTGTGGAACTTGACTAGAACAACTTAGCTACTTTTACTTGCTTATGACTTGACAGCAAAGTGACAGTGGTGACAGCATAAAACAGAGAAGGCAATTTGAAAACATTCATAATATATGTCTTAAACACAGATAATATTTAATCAACTTACGTGAAAATATGTAACTTTAAATAAAACTATGCAATTTTAAAGAACGGTCAACCACAATTTCTGTTCTCACTCTCTTATTAATAATGGAGATTAGACATAAGACAAGCCTACCCCTAACAACATACTTCTCCACATTCTTATTTAAAACTGTCCTTGTCCCATGCCATTTTTCTCTCCTCATAACATGCCCAACCATTGTTATCCTTTTGCTACTTAATTTATCTATCACTGATGCTACTTTCAGGTTCCTAAAGACTGATCGGTCATGACTGACCGGTGGACGCAGTGGTGAGATGCTTGCCTTTTACGCCACAGGTCGTAAGTTCGATTCCCATACAGGACAAACATTTGTTTGAATGAACATGTCTGTATGTTTTGAGTCCGGATGTAAAGACCACCGAAGTACAGGCAGCAGAGTCCTTTTCTCAGAACGGTGGAACATATTGCGATCGCCAACCCGCCTGCCAAACGTGACGAGTAAAGCACATTTTCCCCCCAGTGATGCGATCAATGGAGGAAGCCTAGGTCCAGCAGTGGACGATCATTGGCTGAGGTGGTAGGTGATGGACACTCTCTTTTAATCCGTCCCTTTAACTGACTAACCATAATATGATAGGTCTTCCAAAGGTTTTGTAAAAGGCGTAAAAATACGATGCATGTTATTAATCAAACATAGGAATAGTATTTTTTTAAAGTTTTATCCACCTTCGGATATTTAAAGTAGTTTTTTTTTCTTTTATCAAAACAAAGGGTTGCTGATTTCATTTATTCCTAGCATACGCCCAAAAAGATTTTGCTATCAACATAAACACACTAAAAACAGATTCCTAAGTAATAGATTATACGACATATATTGACTGATTTCGATGCAGCAGAGAACACCCCTTACCGGCTTGCACCTTAAATCTTGGTATAATGTCTTTATAGATCATCATGGTTAACTGATAACATATTAAGGAAGGGTAATATTTAAATATAACAAGTGTATGTAAGCAGCATCCAAAATGGAAATTAGGGTTTCAATGTTATGTTAATTTATTATTTTATAATAATAAATATTTTGTTAAAATAAAAAAAAGAGTGTGTGTGTGCAAGTCACACACGGTAGAAGTGAAACTTGAAAGCAAGATATAGATATAGATATACTGACTATCCCACTACACAGGAGCATACATATGAACAATGTTTAGTAGACGATAGTGGGGATGCTACGAAGAGTCGCACAAAGAGGAGACCGAGAACGTCTAATGTGTTCTATCTCATTCTTTCGCCGGCTGAATCCTATCATTTATGTGTTTGTGTCTGTATGGACTTATTTTTTTGTTTCATCGGGTTTGAAATCACAACGATTCTAAAGAAGTTTCACTTCAATAATAATTAATTATATATACATCTTTGTTATAATTAAAATTATTTTTATTGGATCTCGCACAAGGTCCACTGCTTTGTCTGCGACATTCACGCAGTTGGTTTTTACGCCATCTTTGTTGCGGACAAAACTCGAGCCAGACCACTATAAACGACCGCAACGGTCGTTCACTTTTCTGCCTTTAATTATTCGGACAAGTATGGTATCGATTGTGAAGTAAGACGTATTCTACATTACAACGCAAATGTTTCTTGTACTGTCTAGTAATAGGTCCTGAGTCAATTTTGTTTTACAATTTGTATCATTTAGAGCTGTAGCTCTCAAGGTATAACCTTTTAACCGTTATCTATGGCATACATTTTACCACCGTGCTTGTCCGACTGGATCAAACAAACAATTAAATAATAATGTAGAGCAAACATTTGTGTGCTTCATGCATGTCTGGTTGTCTTAAATCTGGATGTAGAACACCGGAGGACGGGCAGCATTCTCCAATATTTGTGGGATTGGCACTACACGTTTCCTTCTTCCTCGCTATCAGTCATCATCTGAGTAGTCACACCTTTCTTGGCCATGTCATCTTTCACGCATTCTATCCATCTTTTATTAGAACTAGCCCTACCAACACATCCCTTCACATTAATATCTAACACTGTCCTTGTTACTTAATTACATTCTTCCCTCCTCATAACACGTTTTTACCATGGTAACATTTTATGTATCTTATATAAGTTATAAAAAAATATTTTTCTTTTTCCTGCTACTTTTATATTGTAAAAAAAATTGGTCAATGATTTAAGCCAATAATTTAAATTGTAATATCTATGTTAGAAGCGGATCATGTTAAAGAATTTTATAACCGATATCTACGCAAAAATTAACATATAAGTATAATTTCGTGTATTTTTTATTATTCACATAGAAAAAATATTGTTTTGTGCCAAATATTTACTCCGTTGTATAGTTTTGTTTTTTGAGTTTTTTCAATACTATGTCTATGGTCGCATACGTCGGCCATTTCGCTTTTGTCTTTACAAATCACAATTCACAAACGTCACCTTTCCTTTGGTGAGCAAGGTGTGTTCACGTGAGGTTGTGTGGTCCCTCAGAAATAGGTCACACAATCCTCATAATTTCGTGAAATATTCTTCTAAAATAAAAAAAAAAAGCACAAAATTTATAAAAACCCAAAAAAATAGTAAAACATTAAATAATAAACGGGAATTCCTCGCTTGTAAGTTAGTGTACGTAAGCGTGCAACGTGGTCTAAGGAATGCGATAGGTAATCATAAAGAGAAAGTGAACTTGTTTTTTGCAGACAGTTAATTAATGTTCAATATATAACGACCACAGTGAAAATTCAAAAATGAATCCTGGTCCACCCAATTACCCTATGGCATCATTGTATGTCGGAGATTTACACTCCGATATTACTGAGGCCATGTTGTTTGAGAAATTTTCAACCGCTGGTCCGGTTCTGTCTATTCGGGTTTGTCGCGATATGATAACTCGTAGATCTTTAGGCTACGCTTACGTAAATTTTCAGCAGCCTGGCGATGGTAAGTTTGTGATTCCAATTATGTTTTATATTGTGAAATATTACGTGTTAAAATGGAATTTTTAATTGTCATATTTTGTAAGTACTTAAACGCTTGTAATAGTTGCTTAAACTCCTTGCTATAATTTTCACTTGATGACATCACAATGCGACTATTAGTCAAGGCCAGTAACGATCAAAAGCTAGCTTCTTACAATTTAAAGCAGGCTTTGAATAGTACTTTTTTTACAATTAAATTCAAAGCTGGTAAAATAATAAAGTGTTATGCTAGCTATTTTTCTTATTTAAAGTTCAGTAATATAAATTGTTAATCATTTAAATGTAACTTTCAAATTATCCATAATGTTAAGTATCACTATCATAATTAAATTAAAAAGGAATATCTTTAATATTGATATTAATATTTAATAAATAAAAACACTTTTTTGCTTATATCCTTTAAAAAATAGTAGCATTTTAACATAAATGTTAATGCAACATAACCCAATATCTTACATTAATTAAAATTAATAGCCTTGCAACATTTAAATTTTTACATTAAAGATAATTAAGTAAACTTAGACAAGAAAAGCTTAAATTATAAAAACATGTTCAGGACTAGGAAATGGGTATTATTTTTTCTTAATCTCTCTATTTCTTCTCTTCATCTATGGAGATGAAGAATGATACCAACTCATATGGATGAGTTTTAATTAAAATAGATTGGACATACGTAGCAAAGTTGGAAATTAAATTGATCTTGTTATATCATATAAAATTTATCCATTCATCAAGAAAGGTTGGAATATATAGCATTATAATGTTTATCACTTCTTTCAGGATATTAATAATGTAAAGCAAGTGTAGTGTATAGGAGGAATATCTAAGCAGTTTTCCATTTATGCTAATGCAAAGATAAAATATTATTCCCATTATCATTTAATTAAATTTTCAACACTAGTACCTCTAAAAATTACTTACAGTATTGAGACTTGAGTAAATATGTTAAATTACATTTTGAGGCACAATTATAATTTATAACTTTATCTTTAAAAATTTCTATTGCAGCTGAAAGAGCTTTGGAAGGCATGAATTTTGACATAATAAAAGGAAGACCTATTAGAATTATGTGGTCTCAGCGTGACCCATCACTCCGCAAGTCAGGTGTTGGTAATGTGTTCATTAAAAATCTAGACAAGACTATTGATAACAAAGCTATGTATGATACTTTTTCGGCCTTTGGTAATATTCTGAGTTGTAAAGTTGCTCAAGATGAAACTGGCGCCTCTAAGGGTTATGGATTTGTTCATTTTGAAACTGAGGAAGCTGCTAATAAATCAATTGAAAAAGTAAATGGAATGCTTTTAAATGGCAAGAAAGTGTATGTGGGAAGATTTATTCCTCGCAAGGAGCGCGAAAAGGAACTTGGCGAAAAGGCAAAGCTGTTTACTAATGTTTATGTTAAAAACTTTGGTGAAGACTTCTCAGATGAAATGCTTAGAGAAATGTTTGAAAAGTATGGCCGCATCACTAGTCATAAAGTGATGTATAAAGAAGATGGAAGCTCCAGAGGCTTTGGCTTTGTTGCTTTTGAAGATCCTGATGCTGCTGAAAGAGCTTGTATGGAGCTTAATGGAAAAGAACTTGTGGAAGGGAAACCATTGTATGTTGGACGTGCTCAAAAGAAAGCTGAGCGACAAAAAGAATTAAAGCGTAAATTTGAACAGTTAAAATCTGAACGTTTGACTCGCTACCAAGGTGTTAACTTATATGTAAAGAATTTAGATGACACAATTGACGATGAACGCCTACGTAAGGAGTTTGCTCCATTTGGTACTATAACTTCAGCCAAGGTATTTATGCATTTTATTTATATTGTCAGTACTAAATTTTAAAGGAACTAGAATTAAACATGTCACTCTCCACTTGATTAATAGACTGTACTCCAAATCCTAAATAATACCATATTGTATATTAGATACCAGGTGATTAACCTGCTATTTTTATCATTTGGTTTTATAAAAGTACCCCAATAAGGTATATCTTAATGTAAAAGTCTGTTTTTTTGTTCAGGTAATGTTGGAAGATGGCCGCAGTAAAGGATTTGGGTTTGTATGTTTTTCATCTCCTGAAGAAGCTACTAAAGCTGTTACAGAAATGAATGGGCGTATTGTTGGAACAAAGCCTTTATATGTAGCATTAGCTCAACGCAAAGAAGATCGTAAAGCTCATTTGACATCACAGTATATGCAACGTATGGCCAGCATGCGCATGCAGCAAATGGGTCAAATATTCCAACCAGGTGGCACAGGCGGATACTTCGTACCAACTATTCCTCCTGCCCAACGTTTCTATGGTCCAGCCCAAATGACGCAAATAAGACCATCTCCCCGCTGGACTGCTCAGCCAGCAGTTAGACCCAATGCCCAATCTGCTGCTTCAGCCTATCCCAATATGCAGCCGCCATTCCGCCCTGCACCACGCGGACCTGCACAAGCAGCACTACGTTCATCAATGGGAGCTAGACCTATTACAGGACAACAAGGAGTGGCTACGGCAACATCTATTCGTGCTCCTATTGTTCCTCAATCTGGGCGTCCAGCCGGTTACAAGTACACTTCCAACATGCGTAACCCACCAGCTCCACAACCTGCAGTACACATTCAAGGTCAAGAACCATTAACCACTACCATGTTAGCTGCAGCGCCAATTCAGGAACAGAAGCAAATGTTGGGTGAAAGACTGTTCCCGCTTATTCAAAGAATGCATCCTGATTTGGCAGGAAAAATAACTGGAATGCTTTTGGAAATTGATAATTCTGAACTGCTTCATATGTTGGAGCATGGAGAATCCTTGAAGGCCAAGGTAGACGAGGCTGTTGCTGTTTTGCAAGCTCACCAAGCTAAACAGCAGGCTACCAAAAAAGATTAGGTAGCTTTGAAAATTAACTTATAAGCTGCTAGGTTTATTTCTGCCGTTTTCTGTAATTTTAATGCTTTGAACATTTATCATTTTAATTTAGTAACAGTCCCGGTCATAAAAAAATAAAAAATAAAAATTGAAAAATAAAAGAAAAGGTGGGATGCACATTTCCAACATATATAACGTTTATTAGCATTATTGGAAGTGCATTGCTGCAAACAAAAACAACGCAACTATCAACATTTCTATACTTGGAAAGTGTTATGCTACTGGGTACTTTGACTTTCACTATTGACCAAGAAGTTGGATTTAAGTTTAGTTTCTTAAACGTTTTTTATTTCTCAGTAAATGGAGTTGGCTTTTGTTCTTGCAATTATCTTTCTTTTTCTTCATCGGTTTTACATTGGACATTTGTCTACCATGTATTGAAAACTTGGTCGCCAATGTAACTGATTGATTTACTACTATATATTGTTATAATATATATATTCAAGGGAATATTCAATATAACCGTGTGTTTTATTTCGTAAACATCCAGTTACTTATTAATTTAATATCCAAAATAACTTTATTTTACTATTTTTTTTTCGGTTTTAGGAACCGTGAAGTGTTCGAATAATAGAAGAAAAATACGTTAGCATTATAAACATAAAATGACATATTTATACAGATTAAGTGTGGTACTAACTTTGCTATGATTCAATGCTCTTAATCATTGAAGTAGATTAAGCTATGATCTACCTGCTTTATAATATTTTCACAGTTATTGTCTATATCAGAGTGAACTGAGAAAGCCTATTAAAAATTTACTTTGATAATACAATTGTGATTGTATGAAAAAAATACAACCGACGTTTCTCATATTCTTTATATCGTAGGACAGCAATAACACTTTTTGCATACTTTTCTTTTACCCTTTGACCACCAGCGACGGATGATATAGTAGAGATGAGATATACTAGGTAAATCGCGTACTTAGTATGTCAAGTATGAGTATTTGTAAATACGCGTTCCAAATACTAGTTCCTAGAAGTATTTAGGAGTATCGATTTGATTTGCGGCGAACGAGGAAAAAAAAATATTTTAATAAAATACATATCTTAATTATTTTTAAAGAAAATTATAAAAATTATACTTAATAATTCAGGTACTTATGAAATTACTCAGGACTACTTATGAAATTCAAACATTATCCACACTCAATTTTCAATTATTTTAGACGACCACGATATTTTTTTTATTATTGTACATTTAATTTGAAATAGCATGTACCATGTTTATTGTAAATCGTTGCAAACCATCAAATATCAGTCGCAGTCAAACGAAATGCAAAACCTGTATTAAATTAAAAACCTTGATACACAAAAATACGAAACATTGTCTTATCTTTTAACGTTTACGGTCGATTTTAGGTCGAGCATGTATTCACTCACCACGCGGTTATTCAATCACGCTCTCACTTATTATTATTAAACGTTAAAATAAATGTTTTTTAAATGGCCGAACGTAATTCTTAAGCCGATTTTTTTTCGGTGCTGGCATCCATCTCACTCGCACATAAATTCAGTCTCACTCACCTCTTGCTCGACTACAAGTTGAATATGATTCGATCTTAATGTCTGATAAATAAAGTCGGTTTTCGATTCACATATTTGTCCGTCGAACCATACGAAAAACACAAAATCACAAACAAATATGAAACCATATTTTTTTAATGGACGATCTTAATTTGCAACCGTAATAAAATAAGAGAAAACTTATGTTTTACCAATTACATACATTAATACAAATTTTACAAAACCAAAATCAAATACATGTTTTTTTTTTAAATTGACGATTAAATTTAAATTTCTAACCGTAATATAGAAATAAAGTCAGTTTTCGATTCGCATTCTTCTTCGTATATCTACTCTTATCTCACTCAACGAGTCTTCGAATAAACGCAAACGCAACGCATATTACTCCTTAGAGTATTAAATACTTTAAGAGTACAAAATACGTATAATGTATGAAATACTTCTAAAGCATTATATACTTATAAATACTCGTTCGTTTGGTGAGTATCCCGTCTTACGCAAACAACGGATCTTTTGCAATATGTAATTCCGATGATTATGAAAAATTAAATACTAGTTCCTTTGGTCCCATTATACTCCATGCTTAGAAGTATTGAGTAAAACCTAGTATCAAAACCTGTTCCAGTATATACGTCCCACCTCTATGATATAGGTCTGTCCGAAAAATTTGAGCACCTACCGCTTGGGATGTATACACTAGGTATATAAATTCAAACAATTTGCAAAACCAAATAAGATAAAAAAAATCAAACAACACTGTCTTATTCTGTAAAGTTATGTCGACCGTCTATCGCACTCACCAAGCGGTCATTAAGGCTGCAGCATATACACGATTTCCTAATGCGTAATTTCGATTTGGAATTCCGTGAGACTAGCGCAAACGTTTGTCTGACGTCATTAGGTTTTTACCAGATGGTGTCTCAGAAGGCGCCGATTTACTTTCGAAACGTACGTGCGGAATTTGTTCTATTCGGAAAAAAGCGAACATGTGCGTCAGTTAATGTATTTTATATTGATTTCATTAATTCGGGTGTCCGAATACGGAAAAGAATTCGGAAATCGTGTGTATGCTGCCAGCCTAAATCACACTCGCTTAGTGTCGTTACACGTTACAATAAATACTTTTTTATATGTACGATCTTCGTAAGCCTAAAGGATCTTATTGTGTGATAAATGAAGATGGTTTTCGATTTACACATTATTGTCCGTTGAACGAATCTCGCGGTCAATCGCGTCTTTTAAGTCATCGAGTTTAAGTGGCGTCAACGAGTACGAATAGTTACTACAACTTTATAAGTACTAATAGCGCCTGCGAGAATCGAGTACTCGATACGCCGTTGGTTTTGTAATACTCAGTATTAGGGGTGGGCGCTGAATCGACGGTTGATTCACTTTCAACGTGTTAACCGTTTACGGTCCATCATTCAACTAGTTGAGCCAGTTAAAATTTTAAAATTTTCAAGTTCATATTAGTCTTGGCAGATTAGTCAATGCCGCCATTTTCAATGGTCGAACCAGTTGAAATTTTTAAATTTAACCTCTAAACAAATGACTTAAGAGTTGTGTCTAAAAGCTATTAAAAGTACCGTTGTGTGGACTATTTACGTAAATACCATAATAATTGATTTTTTTATGTTGTCATTAGATTCGTATTTTTCTCCGGGATGTCATAGGGGTACAGTCAGTCAGGGTTATTTTAAATTCAGTACTATTTTGATATACAGTTACAATTTTGATATTTAATGTATTAGCAAATATAATAACGAAAAAAAAAAAGATTTGAATCTTATTCACCGTTTATTTATATACGCACTATAATGTTCTAAATTATTGTATAAAATGAATTTTACCACACTTTAAGAAGATTTCAAATTTTGAAGGTTCTTGTTATAATAATATACATATAAAATAATCAGATATTTTAGCTAAATCAGGTGCAAAAACATTTGGCTGAGGTTCGTTAACAGAACAAACAGTAAGATAAAAATTCAAAGCTTTTATGAATGCAGCAAAATATAACAGATATTTGAAGTTTTAATTATGATGCAATAAAAGGAGTAGAAACGAATACACGAACGGCTCGGAATATGGTACGGGTTAAGTAAGACAGTTCTACCAAGTATCGTAAACTAATGATCTATCATATTTTTTTAATCAAAATGTCTTCAAAGTAGACTTTTATTAGATTTTTAAGTTTGTTTAATAATATAAAAATTATTTAAATTGTAGCTTGGGACATAGTGAGAAAATGATTATACGGACATTTTATTTGTATGTATTTGTTCTTATTCACGCATTTGGTTCCAATTCCAAAATTATGAGTGAAACTTCTAGTCATAGTAATGTAGACTGTAAATAAATTTTGGTAACCGTTATATATTTGTTAATTTTTGAAAAAGTGAAATGACAATAATTTCTGAATTTCGTGAAAATTAATCAATTACTTTTATTTATATATCATACATATTTATATTGTAGTGTATATGTGTGCACACGTAAGTAATATATAGCAGTTTTAATTTACTACGCCCTTAGTTAAAGCGACCGTTTGGCTAAAGCGACGTTAAATCTAAGACCTATAAATTAAAAGCATATATTAGTACAAAAGTGTGGGTAGCGATTTTGGATGTAACGCCTACGTTGTAGCGATTATTTTTAATTAATTATTTGTACGAAATTTCAAGAAATCCCCTGCAGATATTGCGACCGGAGTCGGCCGCCAAAACACAAAGAGCTTTCTTATTTTTTGTTTACACACAGATAGTATCAGTAGTGACCTTTTGTTTATTATATGGGTCGTATATACTGGAACAGGTTTTGATACTAGGTTTTACTTAATACGTGTAAGTACCGAGTATGTGGTAGAGGTGGGACTTCTATACTAAAACAGGCTTTGATACTAGGTTTCACTGAATACCTATAAGTATAGAATGCCATGGGACCAAAATGAGTATCGAGTATTTAGAAGTATTTAATTTTTCACAATCATTTCGTATTCGTGAAATATTTTATATTGTAGAAGTATTTTTTTATTATAGAAGTGTACGTATGTACACATAAGAATATTATAGGGTAGAAGTATAATATTGGAATTTCATATTGCAAAAGATCCGTTATATGCGTCAGAAGGAGTACTCACCAAACGAAGGAGTATCGAAAATTTAGAATTATATAATACTTTAGAAGTATTTCGTACTCTATATGTATTTTGTACTCTTAAGACTCCTGTTCGAAAGAAGAAGTGTGCCAATCGAAAATTGACTATTTCTCACATTTTATGGTTTATTTATTTGATCACGGTTAGAAATTAAGATCGTCCACTTAAAAAAAATTATTAGTTTTTGCTTTTGTAAAAGTTGTATTAATGTATGTAATTTGTAAAACATAATATTTTCCTTATTTTATTACGGTTAGAAAATAAGATCGTCCATTTTAAAAAAAGGTTTTATATTTGTTTGTGGTTTTGTATAATTTGTGTTTTTTACGCTTTCATATCGTTCGACGACAAGTAGGTGAATCGAAAATCGACTTTATTTGTCAAAAATTAAGATCGATTCGATTGGATCATATTCAACTTGTCGTAGTTGAGCAAGAGGTGAGTGCGACAGACATATTAGGTTGGCAACTAATAAACCCGCCACTTTTTTCGATCGATTGCTAGAACAATGTAGAAGCTTCTAGAGCATT
>DWLR01001904.1:0-16803 GCA_018246295.1 Papilio alexanor hazarajatica
TCTTGGGTGGGAATCGAACCCACGACCTGCGGCGCGACAGGCAAGTGTCTTTGCCACTGCGCCAACCGGTCAGTCTACACATCCCTGAAGCAAATTCGAACAACAAATATGTTCTTTACGTGTAATAAGCATATTCCCCGGTTACAAGCCTCGATGCAGTTATAATAATTAAACACACACAGACGCGCGAGTACACAGAGTGATACTGGCAAAGTTCCACTAACGTATCATCGTTTTTTGGCATGAATATAATCAATATTTTTTTTAGTATCGCAAAAGAACTTCTTTCGTATCAGGAGGAAAATCTATAGGTCCGAATTTTTTAATTAAATTTAAATAGTTTTTTTTAAATTTTATATTGATGTGGGATCTAAAATATGCATATAAATAAAATATTAAAAACTTAATTTTTTTAAATCATAAAATCGTTTTATATGATTCGAATTATTTATGAAACAAAAATAAGATGACAATAATTTTCGATGGATTTTTCTTTAAAGAAAAAGTCTGACTTTATTCGTGATCTAGATAGAATTACAAGTCTAAAGCTGCGCTTTTAAATAAGTCTATTTAAGTGCACTTGTTTGTTTAAAACGAAAAGCGTGTTATTGTAGAAAAGTATGTAAAAGCATTGCGATGTTGCACTCACATGCAGCAAAGTGTCTGTAAAGTGTATATGTATAACTTTTCTGAATACTGCGAATTTTCATGATGTCATCATAAAAGGCCTCAATGTGTGTAAGTAATATAACATACAACTGTAACAGTGGTAGAGTCCGCAACAACAACATAACATAAGTAACTGCACGAATGGCCCGCACGACCTGTGAAATACCACGACCTCACAGAAGACAGGCGTGAAGTAGAAGTTTTCTGGGTTTCGTCTGAGGAGTGAGGTGCTAGAGGCCTTATTTTAGTCCTCTTACCTTTCCCACCCTTTTCTAATAAAGAAAAGATGGGAAGGGAAGGAGGATTTGACGAGGAAGTGGATAGACAGGAGAAAGTAATGTTCATTTTTATGTCTATCCCTTTCTCTGTGTATTAAAGTAGGTAACGCATCTGCAACTCGTAAATGCTTGTTGCAGATGTCTATGGGTAGCGGTCACCTAGGTGACCGCTTGCTCGTTTGTCACCTTCTGATATAAAAAACTGACTTTCTTAATTGAAATGTACAATCTGTTTCACACATATGTATAAAATTAATAATCCATAATGTACGCAATAGCTTGATTGGGATTCTCGATTTCACTAACACTAGCACCAGAGATCAAATTTGCTATAATTCAGGAAATCGGTAAAGGAACGTTTTGCAAAATATAAATTTATTTCTATAAATATTTTTACTAAGCAGCTTTTTTATATCGGGTGGTTATACATTTAGATTAATATCATATTGAAAAAAGTCTTGTCACAACTAAAATGCACTGAAGAATATAGTGAACATACATACTTAGAACATAAATGTGGCATTTTAACCATAAAGTTTTTAAGTCTTTTAGATTCATCTTTCAAACGCACAACGTGTAAAGAAACAAAAATAAACGTAAAAATACACGTGAATGTGTTCCGGGTCAATCCAGTTCAATCGACTGTATAAGGGTTGAATGCTCAATGAGCCCACGGTGAATTTGTTAGGAAAATTAAGTAAACAAAATCTTTAGCTAAATGTTTTATTTAAAAGTTTTACAGTTGTTTACATTTCAAGTACTTTGATATTTATTATAGAACGACTCAAACAAGAAAGGAGCTTATCTGATGTCACCGGCCTTAATTTGGAAAAAGGGAGCATAAGAAGGAGTAGAAGGAAAACCCAGGGTGAACGACGAAAAATAGTGCAGTGCTTGCCACAAAGGTGATTGAGTCATCCCCTTGTTGCTGAATGGACGAAAAAAAAAAACAAATTACCGGATACTTATCAAACACATGACTTAACTTTGTCATCTCTTATGCTTGAATTTTGTCACCCCTTGCTGTTTGGCACCCGGGCACTCGAGCCAGCACATTCGTATAACGACTGCTGCTAGTGCTGGCTCTACCCCAAGAGTATTACTCAATGTCCTATACCCTTACTCAAGGAAACAAAAATACGTGGTGCGTTATGTAAAATATTGTAATTCGGTATTAAAGGTAATTTTCCAAGCTACGCGCCGCGTAAATACCTAGCAGTCGTTATATATATTTCTGCTTAAGTTGCCGCCCTAATATGGCCATATACAAATGATTTCAGTATGACCAAAGTCTAGAAAAAATTCAGTGCCTATATTGTGACAAGGCGTACCCAGTTAACTACTTGCCACAATCCTCTGGGAAACATTACACGTTTTGTCCGCACGGCATTACCGCCACTATGAAAGAAAATTGCACTGCTATTTTCTCCGGCGTTCGATAAGGAATGTACCGGTCCAATTTGCTATCTGTTTCTTGCAGTAAGCCGCTCTACATGGACTTGAAAAGCGAAAATAAATATAAACAATTTAAATGTAAATTTATACTTGAAATCAAACAATTAATGACTATGTTAAAAGAATTTCTACTTCAATATTAATATTATAAAAAAGGAATTCGTTCCATCTCCCGAGAAGTCTGAAAGGGGACAGTGGAGGCCCCTTTGGCCACGATAGTCATTTGTGGATGGTTGAATATGAAAATTGGTGAACATTGGCAATTTACTATTATTAAATAATTTTTCTGAACAGTTCTAAAAAAAAATTCACTGTAAGAAAATTATATCAATCCTTAAACACTAATTTTAACATGACGTCAGTATTACATAATATGTATATATAGGTGGATAAAAACCTAAGACTAATTAAGAAGAAAAAAAAATATAAATATTTTAACTGATCTGATCGCTCTACCGGTCGGTCGACTGGATCTGTCGACGGGTCACTTGACTTGACTATTAGTTCGACTTGTAGCTTATCTGGTTGGTCGACCTCTAAAATGGTACTCGGAACTGGACTCGACTAAGAAGTATTCATGTATTTGTTGAAACGGTCATAATTCTTCTTGTTAGCAATAATAGATCAACGGCTTTTAAAAGTATACAACGATGCAAAAAAGCAAATGACTCACTTCGTTTCAGTCCTGTGCAATAACGGTTTGTGAAAACTCGAACGAATGGGATATTTTATCAATTCTGGCCGATAAAAGCTATCATCTACACCTGTGCTATTTTACGTTACGCTTCCAAATATCGTAACATTTCATCGGTTTAAATTTTACATGATTTGAATATTCTAGGAAAAATTTTGCCTCGAAGAAAGTAACCTATATAATTGAGGCAACAATTCTATGACATCTACTAATTTTTAAATCTAATTATTTTCAGAAGTTTTAAAGCATATTAAAAAATTTAATTAAAATCATACATGCGATAACAAATGGACCCACTGGTCACACACACTAAACTTAACACACATTACACTTAATAGACTATTGAAATAGAATTTTCTTAACAAAGAACTAGCTAAATCCTAACGACTCATCATCTCCCTGCCCTTTTCCCACTTGCGTAGGGTCGGCACAATATGTAGGCCATACTGCAACTGGTTTTGGCTATAGTTTTACGGCCGGCCGCCTGCTTGACGCCAACCCTCCTTGGGGATATATATATACTTATATAAGGTATTAATATGGCATTATAGAATAGCACAAAATACACAAAATTTGAAGTGATGATGATATCACTCAAAAGTGAGATTGATAGGATTGATTCTGCCAGAAGTTGGGGGTTCTACTGCCGCCTGCGCTAGAAGTTCAGGTGCTAATGTTACATAGTGATTTGTTGCAACAGCACAGAAGATTTAAGCAGTCCAACATTAGCCTCGGGATCAATAGGTATTCCAATCTGTGCGTAGTTGCAGATCTGCTGCTGATCAAATGCACCACCAATTTTGTTTTTCGCACATAACTTATGTACGACCTCATTATCAAAAAAAAAATAAGATTTATAAAATGTAAATAAATTTATTTAAAAATATTTGACATGTTGATGTCAAGCTCGCCTATCACTAAATCCTAACGACTATGGAACTATAAATCTAGTGATCCTGCCGGACCCATTTTCAACAAAAAAAATAGTAATTATAGTTCAAGAAGCGATCGAAGACAGCTTATAGCCAGCTATTTGTATTTATTAATAGGTTGTTTCATGGTCTGGCATACTAATACTGGAAACTTATGATTTAAAACAATAATCCTTGTTTTATTAAAGGTTAATAATAGATCCTAAGATGACCACAAACTGCAACGACAATATAACAGTAACGGTTGTATCAATAAAATCTTTTAAGTAAAAAGCTTTACATCAAAAATGTGTTATTAATTTTGGTGCTCTATTTAGCATAATTAAATTATTAAAAATTCTTTGTTGGTACACAGCATCGACAAAAGCAAATCTTTCGTTTTGCATCTACTACAAAATGCACTTACACATCCGCCACTACTCAGGCGTGAGTGCTCATTCTAATATTACAATGGCGGTTTTTGAACACACCTTATCGACTGACTGAGATTGTATTTTTTGTACTAAGTTTGTTTTGTTTCTTTAGTTTTAAAAATAGAACAAATTAATTAACATCACACTCCATCTGCTTATTTCGTATTGTCTATTAATCAAAAATTCCCTTACAGTTATCTTCACTCTTTCAAAATTAGCCCACCAAACATGTACAACATTATACGCCAGGCCATAACTAGAGAATATGTCAGACAGACATGTCCACAGGGAATTCTTCAACTCACGGCAATCAACAAAGTCAAGAAAATCAAGACGATGAGTTGATTTTCTTTATTCTAATTATCAACTTCTATCAATTCAATCTAAGATCCACGCTGAAACGAAACGAACGAATGAAACATTTCATGAATAAAATTAACGAGAACTACCACAAACGAGTTTATTTCTCAGAATTTGATCTTTGAGACAGAAAGTTATGAATTTATGATTAACAAAGAATAAATTACCTTTGACCTAGCTCAGACCGAAAAGTAGTATTAAATCGTACATTAGACTGATATTTTAAATTATGACTGATATATAAATATATGTTCACAGGAGATAATATTTGGCAGATATAAATTACTCTCTCTCTCTCTCTCTTTCTCTCTCTTTCTCAGCTAAGTATGGGATACTACAGAATATTCAAATTCTAATTCTACAGAACTTGAATATTCAAATAAACTTTTATAAAGACCATGTTCCCTAAACGCTTCTTAATAAATCCAGCTCCTTTCGTTTTTCCCAACAATAAATACAAGCGGACGTTCTGAAATTCGCTAGTAAATCTTAAAATAAGTAATCCAACTTAGGAAGAGTGAAAAATAGGCCCATTTATTTCCCGAGCATATGGCGTCCTGCGGGGGTGTTACGAAAACGCTATTGTATTAATGGACGTAACTAAAGAAAAATCAATCAAGCGCACTCGTACAGTGATTTGTGACCCTAGGAACAAAAGATTTACAGGCGCCGCGTGCAGACAGAAGCGAAGCGACGGCCTATTGAACAGCCCGACATTCAGGTCACACCCTCGATGAATCTATACACGTGAAATATAATTTTTGTTCATAACTCTACACATTCCTACACAGGAATGATGCAGTCGCATTGGAAACTACATTACTTTTATATATGACGGATAGAGTAGTCTACTCTATGTACTTGAACCGTATCAACGCAGCCTGTAGGATTATATTGTGTCAGTAGAATAAGAGATAAGCTTTCAGATAGGTTATTTTAGATAGGCGTTAATATAGCTGAAACTACTGAATCAATGATTTTGAAATTTGACGAATAGTTTCCTAGTATAATTTAGAGGCTAAGGCTATTTAAGTCAAAATTTAAAATTCAGATAATCCTATTAAAAAATGAATGCGGATGAAGTAGGAAATTTCATAAGACTCAACATCGAACTAGAATTATAAAATAAAGCTTGCGATCGATCCGGTACAACATGGATCCATTCAATTAATCATTTTTAACAAGGATACTTTTTAGATGTAAGCATATTCCCCGTAGCAGTTAATACATACACATACGAAAAACTGAGATACAGGAAACGAAAAGGCGAAACTTAATTAATATAATTTCTCATTAGTGTATAAGAATTTGAAGAACTAGTCTAATTCAAACTAAATAATTACTTTTTGAATTTTATTCTGTATTTTTGGTACATTTAGATTAGGCTGACATCGTCATAGAATTCCATTGAAGAGAGCTGTATGTAGCTTGGACAATAACGCTTTGTACACGTCCAATATGTCTAAAATTCATCGAGTAAAATATATCATTCTTGTAAAATAAAAATTGAGAACTTTGTTGGGATTTTTCATGTAAAATTTACATACTGCTATTTCATTTCACACAAATACTCATTAGTTTCTCTACGTACAGAAATAATTCCTTTATTAAGCTTTTTCATTATACGAGACATTAGACAAATGATATATTTTCTATCAAAATCTGGCCTTACATTATTGTGGCCTAGAACTTCTCTTAAATTTGTATTTTCTTCATGTTCTCGATTATTTTCCAATCTCTAATTGATTAGACTGGCCTATTAGCGCAGTGGTAAGATTGGTAACTTGCATCTCACGCCGCAGGTCGTGGGTTCGATTCGAGTTATTGTTTAACACCTATACTTAATCATCGAGTACAAGCGCTTAGCATAACCTTGAGGTTTAAAATTTACACTCATTTTGAAGTTTTCCTAACTCGGCCGTATAATTAAATCCTATGGTAAGCAGGTTCTCTATTTACAGTCATTAAATAATTAACAGTGTTGTCATCTGATATCACATATCACATAGAAAAACAGTTCAACAATAAAAAAATATTGTTTCTGATAGTAAAAATGTACGTGAGCCGCCCAACAAAGATGCTTGTAGAAAAGCAATCGATTCTAAGTGCATTTAAAACTGACTTAAGATTGCTAATTAAAAATTTATATGAACGATAAGTGTTTTGTAGTTAAGTTTAGTGTGTTTTAAAATTTAATAAAACTGACACATGCTTTGCTCGTTTTATCTGCTTAACATTAATTCTATATACAAATTTGAACTTTTATTTTGTGCTTGTAATATTATACTTGTAATATAAAATTTCGTTAATTAATATTGAAACAGATACAGTTTTTAATATTACGCTTAATTTAATTAAAATTATAAAAAATAACTACTTTACTTGAAAGAAAATTTGTCTAAAATTTAATCCATTCGCTCTAAAAGCTTTCGGAGAAGGTCCATTATTAATCCGTTCAGTTTGCTTGTGTTCAGGAACCATTGTGAGCTCGTTCCCGCTGCGGTCGTGTGACTGAGCACGTTCAAAGGAAATTCGTCTGCACGAAACGAGCCCTTAAATTTGCTGGGTAAAGATTTAAATCAATATTTAATGAAGATATTACGATTTCGTAGCTTTAAGTCAAATCTATCCTGAAATATTCCCAAGCAATATCCAGCTTTGACATTAGACTAGTGGTTACAAAGGTGATTTTCGCGCTTAAGAGTTATTTATTCATGTCTTGTTTGATATTTAAGTCGCCTTTCGTTCGTTAAATAATTAGACAATTATTTTTATCTTATACTAAAAAAGTGGAATATTGTAGGGATGGATCTGTGTTACTTTTTCATGGTAACTATTGAACTTATTTTGATCACCTTAATTTAACTTATACGTGAGAACAACACATATTGTAAATATGACTGACAAAAAAAAATATCTTCTACGAGTACCTTCCTTTCTAAAAGACAATTTTTTATTTCGTTTTTGTATTAATACTAAAATCAACAATTTAAGCCATCTGTCAACGAAGACTTAACACTAATGCAACCTTTATAAATGACATCCATTTTTCGACCCTTATAATCCACCTTTGTAATTTAATTTTCTTGAAGCGGTGGCTCCCAAAATAGACATTAGGATTATCCGTGCCGTCCTAAGCAGTTCCAGGCAAAATCTTGTGTGCATATAATATGTTACTTTAATAGAAGGAACATTCCAAGCTTATGAGTACAAAGAACCAAGTAACCAACTAAATAAAGAAATGGTCTTAAATTACAGCTCAATTTGTTTGCTTTAGTTATAAATAACGGTGTGAGTAGCTAATTGTTAAAGAGTAGTTTCGACACACTCGTTATATGGAAGTCCCTCTACTATATCCAATATCCATCTTTTCTCTATACATTTTTGTCTATGCTTCTAATTCATCTAGATTTGCCCTCATAGTTCTGAAATTTTAAGTAGATCTTCATAATTTTGTGGATGTAAATGAAATAATGAAATGTAAGTTTTACATAGCAGAAAATTATATCTGGATAGTAATCCAGATATAATTTTCTGCTATGTTTTGAGACGTGAGTCATGTCGTTAATCTTTAAAACAAAAACTTGCTCAACCGGGCGTTGGATACAGTCATAATTTACGTCGAACAAATGCGGCCGACATGAGGTTGAAGAGGATTTACTCAAAGGGTTTTTATATCGATTAAATGCTTAATTTATTTTTAAACACGATCAGTTCTTAGGTCTTACAATCTTTCTGTGGTAGACATATATAGCAACTAATATATTTCTTTCATCACATTTTGTGATATAGGCATAAGTAAGTATATTGTGATTTCCTGAGCACCAATCAGGCAGGAAAATATATGTTTTACTGCTGCTACTCAATCATACACTATTTTTTTCTACCACAACTGATATTCATCTGAGTGTAGCCTTGAAAAATATTGGCATTGAGCGATTTATTAAAGAAGATCAATTAATAAGTCGAAATTACCATTTTTTTTTTAAATAGATGCATGCATATGTCTGCATGAGTGTCTCACCTTAGCCTCAGAGTGACGGTCATCGTTTATGTTATTCCAAGGTAGCTTTCAAACTGGGATCTGCATCACAGTGCGGCAACCAAATACTCGACTAGTGTTCATATTATTTGAATGTAAAATCTTTTTTACAATAGCGTAATCAAAATTCAGCGTAAAGCTTTTAATATTTTCACGGTAAAATATTAATAAACGCATGAACAATGGCTCTTGACCAACGAGCTGTTTTTCAATTTCAGTATCAAAGCGAATTAAAATCCCTTTCAAATCACGTGCACGCTAAAAAAAATCAGTCACGCTCCCTAATGAAAATCACAACATATATTTTGTGGTTTGAACGTATCAAATTAAAATTTGCGATACTTGGACATGTGTGTATTTGATATTATTATTTCACATAAATTTATACGTGTATGAAACTCAAATAAAATATTTCACCGAATTATCAAAATACAAGAAAGTATAGTAGAAGTATGCAGATTGAATGTTTTAATAATACAAGATAGTTTAAATTAACTGAGTACCTGTGTATTACTTTTGGTTCCATGAAACAATTAATAAACATCGTAACAAATTTTACCTGTTTAAACGTAGTAATTTTCTTACCTTTTTAAGCGTAGAACCTCTTAATTAAGCAACTCTTTTATGTCGTGGTGATCTGTTACCGAGTTAACGATGTACATCCATCTTATCCATCTCAGCCTATGATCGTCCACTGCTGGACATAGGCCTCCCCCATTGATCGCATCATTGGGGGAAATGTGCCATAATAGTCACGCTTGCCCCAGGCGGGTTGAAGATCACAATATGTTCCACTAAGACATGTTCTTTACATCAAAGCACAAGACAAACAGACATGTTCATGCACACAATTGTTTGTCCTGGGCGGGAATCGAAATCACAACCTGCGGCGTGAAAAGCAAGCATTATAAACTGCGCCATCCGGTCAATCACGATGTACATATTATACTTTTATGATATATACGAAAAATTTAATTTTTAATACTCTTTCCTTTTTAATGTACTTTACAAAATTGTTTTGATGAACTCCAATCCTGTTGACTAAGTTTACGTAAAATATTACATATTTTATAAAGTTTTTGCTGTATGTCTTTCCACACATGATACTTTTATAAAATATTGTAATTAGCATTATCCAAGTATGAACGTTATTCGTTATTAAAATTAAATTAAACTTGTACGTACGTATAATAATTGTTAGTACGAGATCTGTTTCAAAGTGGTGGAATTTTGCGGAATGTTACGTTGTTTAACTTTAATTAATTCAAGGCTTGTCAACGCGAATGTTATTTCTGAAGCGCGCCTGTCTGTGGCGTGTTCCTCGTTACCATAACCATTAAACATTTACCATAGACAATATTCGCTTAGTGAATAAAACTATACTGTATAAAAATATACTGTTTTATAACCAAGCCCTGAACTTCATAAACAAAAGTCACTTATTAAAGAAGGCGGCCATTTAGTGAAGTGACCATTCAAGAGAATTAAATTAATAATATGAGTAGGATATGTAAACATAAAATTAATTTACAATTTACAACCATTTTACATGTATATATAAAAAGAAATTAAACAAAAAAATGTCTGTATTTGGTTAAATGATTTACAGACACATTTTTTGTGTCTACGTATTCCGATAAACGCAAGTGTTATTTATAAAGCAATAAGTACGACCTGAAGTAACTCCGATTGTATATTGCATTTGTTACACATCATATTATCATAACAAATATATATAATAATTTCACTAATAAAATATTTTATTGACATTTTATAAAAAATATATTTAAAAAAAAAAACTTACCAAGGAATCCAAACGTCAAAAAATCATCAAAAACCTAAAAAGGTAGGAAACAATCGTCTTACGGAAGAAAAAAGCTAATAGCACCAGCACACTTACTCTTTTTAAAATTACGACGTTACTTTCTATTGTTATTGTTTTCATTAATAAAGTTCAATAATTTTTGTCAGTTTCAAAGCATTTAAAAAGTTTTATTTGTAAATATTAATTTAAAAAAAATTGTTTTAGAATAAAAACTTAGTTACGAAAATATATTTGATTTCTTCCTCTTCTAATTCTAAATCAAAATTAATATTGATTAAATTATTAATATTTTTAAATAAATGTAGTATGGTGGTAAAACATTAAGTTTCAAATGTTTTACCACCATACATGTAAATTTTATATTTTATTGTTTCCGCTCGTTCAAACATTCATTCCCTTTATTGTCAACGAGTAAATTATTCTCCTCACTAATTATGCACACATAAACGAGTCTTCATTAAAGTGATGCAAGGTTAGAAATTTATATTTTATCGGATACGTTATAATTGTGTGGAAATTGGAGATAAAACGAGGTGAAACTGTGTAATTTGAATACATAAGGTAATTTGTGAAAAGCTTAGTTTCCGTAAATATTTTGAAATTTACGAGAAATTTAGATTAAAATATGTGGTGTCATTCACATGAAGATTTAAAAGATGAAAGCGAAGCAAAAGGAGCGAATACAGTTTACACGCATGAACACGATTTACACAGATTACTCTAGATTACCTTATCTCGAAACAATAAGCCGTGTGTACTGCTTGTTTGTTCTGCATTTTGTGACTAATTGTCAAACATGAGCGAGAAACTCGCCAACTCAACACAACACGATTTGACACACCGTGAAAACGTCAAATATACAGTAGCTTGTGTCCTATATTGTTGCGATAATCTATCGTGCATGCATGTCATGTATTGGTCGTGACATGTCGCATAGTATTGCATCGTATTGCGTAGCATCGCGTCGCGTCGCGTCGTGCTACGTTGCTCACCTATACCAAGGCTAGATATGATTTTTAGTCTTAAAACGTATTTTTTTCTTGTACTATATTTCGATTATGTGGTAATAATCCCACAGTTTGTGGAAACTAGATTTAGTTTATTACAATTACATTTTGTTTTGTAGGACGTAAAACTTTTTAGAAATTGTGGCTTGCGACTTTGCCTCACCGCAGCAAGTGCTAAATTGGTACTTAAGACTGCATTAACCGAGTTCTTACGAAGTTAGTACTTAGCTCCGTGTTACTTGTATTTAGCTGGAAGTTTACAACACTCATTATACGTAACAAAAATCTGGACCCCTAGAACATTACGTGAAAAATAATACAGAAAACTGTGTTAGTGATTCATCTAAGGTAACATGCCAACAACCAAAACTTAAGCATCGGCACCAGCAAAACTGTGATATGGTGTTGCATAAATATGGCGATTTTACCGACTTTTACGACCTGCTGAATATTGCCTTGAAGTAGAGGTATTTATACTTATGCGTATCGTCTAATTAGTAAAGTATCATATCCCCATGCAGTTCTCTTTCTCTTTTCCCAGTCTTTCCTCCTCCTCCTCTCACTACATAACAGCTGCCAAAGCATCTATAACTCACCTGATTGTTACGATTGTTGATGGGCAATTGTCGCCATTTAACACCATTACCATAAACTTAGATGAAGGAGTTGTTGCAAGATAGAATCTCAATATAAACAGGTGACGCCTTCTTAAGTCAGGATATTTATTCCAAAACAAATGCTTATCCCGGCTATAAGATTTATTAATACATGTATCAATATACCTTATTCTTTAAACTTTTCAATAGGTTTTTTATATGAACTAATTATTAATCCAAACTAAGTACGAGTACGAACATGAATGTTTATAGAAAAGTAATTGTCACGCTAAGCTCGCACTCAACGCTTGTCATTTATCAGAGAACTTCAGAGAGAATCAGATTATAGAGAAATGTAAATTCATTACGCTGAGTATATCCACTTGGCTGACTTGCGATTACGAAAACTGTCTTTTTGTACACTCAAGAGTGTACAAAAAGACAGTCTTGTTAAAGTTAACTGAAACTTTTCTAGATAGTACGTCTCGTTAGTTCGCAGATTAATTCAAAGCAGTGTCAATAAATAACACTTTAGTATATATTATTACCACTACTATCTATTGCTTAAATTGTTCAAAAAATGTTTGTAGCGGAGGTGGTGCTCATAAAATCACAGTGGAAACCAAGCTTTTTACGTCTAAAATAGTGCGACACACTGGCCTTATTGTATTATTATCTCAGAAGAGTGATCTTCCTTTATGATATAAAATATATGATATTTATGATATAACTATAGATTTCGTAAATGAAATCTTCCTTATTCAAACCAGCACGTCCCGTTAAAATGCTTCTATAGCGCTGATTAGTTGCCAAATCAACCTTTAAAATTGCAATAGATGATTTCACTCGTTTTCACAATAGGGAACAAATACAGGTTGCTCGCGTACTATAAAACATAGGACACATTTCCAGTCACTGAAGGGTGACAGAAGGGTCACAGGCAGAGAAGACACATGACAGCTTATCGATTTAATTAAAATATTTCCTTATTTTATACCTAATACAAAAATGCACGCAAAATATTAAAACATTTCGCGTTTAGCCGGCAGTCTAAAAGGAATACATAAATAATCAACCGCAACTAGAAACCTCTCGGGAGTAGTCCTTGTTAATTAATTGAGCTTTTCTACAAGCCTGCCCTTTGCCTCGACTGTCGGAGCTAAATAAAATTAATAACGGCTATGAAATTTATAAAGTAAATTACTTATTAAATATGCTACACTTTTTTACAAAGTTCATACATTAAAGTAATATAAAGATCATGCGTTAAAATAATAAGACGATAAAAATTGACTTACGATTAATGTAGGCCATCTACGTGATCAGCCTCAAAAGCCAACATAAATTTTCCGCATATATTATTTGAAGTCCCAACAAGGTAATTCAATATTCTAGGGATTCATACCCCCAAAAATCAATTTTTATCTCGATTCTATAGCAAGTTTTTTTTTTTGCTATCAATTTCATTTCACATATTATTATTGAAGGGTAGTTCTTCGAAGCTTTCCAGTTAATATAAGCTCGGCGATGTCTCAAGTTTTGCTTTAAATTCTAATTGCCAAAGTTATAAAATTTATGCATATAGTTGGGCGCTTCTAAAGCTTCTTACTGATACATAGCTATCATGAGTTGGCATAATCATAGATAATATACACTGATTATGCCATTTTAATAGTATCCGTTTTACTTAAATTTAAATTTTTTCCTATGGGTAAGTTAATTAACTTGACTTATATATTCTAGGTGCTGGTATTTTTATATAAATTCGTGAATCCAGATTTAAAAATTGATGCGTTATATTATTTTTAGCACCCTTATATTTCGATAGTCCCGTAATTTCAGTGGTTAGTATAGGCCTATTGTTTTCGCTCTACCCTTTGAAGCTAAATTATGCATTGAGTTTTATGGGTAATTAAAATGTTATATAATAATAAATAATATGTCGACAAAAATGTTGTCGTCAATAAAGAAAGGAACAAACTTAATGAATTTTCCTTAGCGTACAAAATATCAAGAAACCTGTTTAGTCGTTACGAAAATTCTTCGTCAAAATTTCCTATAACCGCACGTCGTTCGCACTTGTTTTACGTAAATTATGACTTGACTAAGGTGCCGCTGCCAAATAAGTTTTTTTTTTGTTTTCAAGATTAACGGTACAACAGGCACACTGAAAGGATGGAAAATATGTAATAAGTTTAGTGAATGATAAGGGTACTGAAGCATTCTGTCTGAAACTTTCGCAAAAAAATATTTAATGTTTGTTGTATTCATGATTAACTGAAACTTGAAACTTAAATGGTACGTAATAGGACGCAACTTTGTATTGTTATACATACATACTTTCAACTATAGATGCTATCGGGATTGTACTCAAATTCACTACTACTGTACTATTGTGATTCAGTATGGAATTTCCAAAAATCCCGCGCTTGACTCAGTTGTTACTTAATCTGTTAGGCGAAAGAAAAAACCTGTATCCATGTTTTGTTTGTGAGTTAGTACCAATCAGCTTCTGATTGCGCGGCCTTCTGGCCTGTAGACCCAAGAAGTCACTCTCACTGCATGATTCTATCATAGTCAGGCGACACTTGTTTCGCACCTTCCAGGTAACTTATAAAGTAGTCAATAGTTATTTCTATGGACGTGACCACTTTCTTCCCGTCGTCTAGTTTCATGCTCCAAAATTATTTAAAATTAAAATTTACTTTTATTCTTGTTTCAAAATGACATAAACATCAGGAAAACGGAATAAAATTACATCAAGCAGTCGACTCGAACTTTCTTGTACATTTTCTTTGCTCCGGTGATTTTGGTTATTTAAATTGCAAAAATAAAGTACCAAAACCCGTACCATTAATCATGTTCTGCGATCCTTCATCTTGACAGTTAATGGGGAGCTTCTGTGTTAGAGACTTTGATTTGATTTATTTAATACCACGAATATTTACTCTATTAATGTAGTCTGTATAAAATTAGAAATTCCGGTTCGAAAAATAGTACTAGTAAGCCTTTTCTGTGTTAAGTAACATTAATTAAATGCTTCTAAGATTTTGTTTATACATCTATTATTCGTGGATATGATTTATTCCGTGATTAATTATTAAGCTTGCCTTTCACGCTGCAGAGCATGGGTTCGATTCCCATCCAAGGCGATAATGGCACATTTCTTTTTTGCAATTTTTTTTAAAACTTCTAAGTCTAATTCAAGCGTACTGGCATTTCATATATTTTTTCATTTAACACCACAGATAGTCTATCTGTAACGGTGTTGTCACTTTATGACAACTTATATATAGATAGGTATGGATGAATTCATACGTAATCCGCAAAAATACTGATGATTCAGTAAGAAAATAAATTTAGGCATAAGCGCAGTTGGAATTAGAAACTTAATAAAAATTTAACAGGTTACAATGAATATAATATACAAATTAAGTTTTATTTGGAAATAAGTATCAAAGTCCACATTCCATTCTTGTAGAATTACCGCTAAATAAAAGTATTCTACAAGAATTACCGCAAAAAAAAGCAATAAAACTTTACGAGGGCTTATTTTGTTTCCTAATTGTGCAATTAGAAAGAGAAATACTTCAAGAGCGGAAATTTGTCGCGCGTCACGAGTTCAAACTGACAAATTATTATTATTATTTTTTTTCATGTTTCTTCAGTTCTTTCATATCTGAACTGTAATGTTCTGATGCCATTTTTTAATTTTGGGAATGTGATTTTAGTTACTTAAATATATTGCCTGAATTTAATAAGTAACGGTAGGTGGTAAATGTAGCACTTTTACTAAATTTGTAACGCTTTCGAGTACTTTGCAATAATAAACTTTCTGTTTTCGAGATCTTACGTACAGAAATTACGCAATAAGAATAAATGATGAAAATGGCTTTAAGTCTATTGATTACAAAGTTTTATTTGCGTAAAGATTCCATGGACAACTTTTTAAAATCTGTTTATGGAATTTAACATTAATAAAGGATTTCCTTCTTAAAAGTCAGAAAATTACTTAAGATTTTCAACTTTAAAAGTCACTCAAGTTGTCACACAGAGCCATAACAGACCTATCACTTCCTTGACTTCTTTTGTTTTTTGAACAAGCAATTATTCATTTAAGCCGCCGACAGTTATTAATGAAAAAATATGTTTTTTCGAACGAAACTTTTGCGAGCTTAGTGCCTACCGCAAAATAAATTTGTTATTAATAATAATAAAATGAAAATTGTCATTTCCTTGAATCAAATCTGGGTAAGTAGACATTGTAACCGTCTTTTGCGTTTTCAAATCTCGTTTAGTCACAAGCAGTAGAAGTAACGACTGACCGGTTGGCGCAGTGGCAAGACACTTGCCTCCCGCGCCGCAAGTCGTGGGTTCGATTCCCACCCAAGACAAACATTTCTGTGCATGAACATGTCTGTTTGTCTTGAGTCTGGACATAAAGACCACCGATGAACGGGCAGCAGCGTTCTTTTCTTAGTACGGTGGAACATACTGCGATCGCCAATCCGCCTGCCAAGCGTGGCGATTAT
>DWLR01001905.1:0-16802 GCA_018246295.1 Papilio alexanor hazarajatica
TTTTTTTTTATTTATCTATCTATTTACTACAATAAAACCTTATAACTTTCTAATTGTGACGGACGTAATAACTGTGTGTAACTGTAACTTAATAATTGTGTGATCGAGTTATAAATTTGACATTAAACAAAAAAAAAGGAATAAATCATTATCATCAGATATTCAATTTATATAAACTTTTTAGGCAAGCTTTTGTTCTCTAACAAACTATTTTTTTTTATTCATATACAAAATAATTTATGTGAATTCGCAAATGGCTATATAGACAGCAGATAGCGGATACAGCCCTCACAACACCAATCTATGACACTCGCCGACGGGACGCGGACAAATCGATTGACACCACTTACTTCACGTACGAACCAGAACCGATGTATGTTAATGTATATTAATTTTTACTTTATATGTCTACAAATATTTGAAAAGAAGGCTGGTTTTATCTGGCTTCACTTCAGGATATTTTCACAATACTCTACAACGTTAGTAAAATAATGAATTATGGAATCGAATCGCTTAATTCGTTGAAGAACAAAACGGAATCTAAAAGAAGAAAAAAAACAATAGAAAATTATTTAAACAAATATGAATATATTGCAGTTTGCATTTATCATCAGCATCGAAGAGATGTTTCTATTAAAAAAAAGTTTTCATACTCATTCTTAAACCAATGCTTAGAAAATAAACGGTTGTGATCAAAAGTACGAATGAAAAAATAAAATAAATAATAAATACCCTTAATTTTAGCTTTATAACACATCATTACACAAAATGTTTGAATAAAAGAACACCCAAATTGGCAATTCGCATTGAAGTCGAATAATTCAGCAACGATGTAGTACGCTTTCTGCATGCTATAACTATAGTCACACATACATACGTCGTCTATTTATTTATAGATAATAGAGCACCACCGGGCGGCGCGCATCGCCACCACGCGACGTTGACAAACAACCCTAATATTAACAACAACATCCACAGGCTATACTTAAACCGGACGTAAGACCAGCCAGTCCTTGAAGAAATGCGCCGTTTCGCTTTACAATTACGCTGGTCAACTACCAATGGTTGACGGCAACAAGAACAAACCAAAATGATTCTAAAAATAAAGTCGGAATAATTTCGTTAAAAACTTTGTTATAAACTAATTTTTCGTTGTACTTAGCTTACAAGTGATTAGGAAAGGTAATAAGTAAGTAGAAAAGGTAATAATAAAACAGGAAAATGAAGAGACCCGGTCCCAAATAATAGAGAAAAGGAAAGACAAATAGGAAATGAATATGAATGTATGAAAAATCTTACTAGAGGAAATTGTCAACAAAAATATACATGTTTCATCGGACATTGTTCGACAACAACAAGACACTAACTAATAGTTTATTTAAAAATCAATTAGCCCGACTGACTTTACCCTGTGACACTCCGGGGGAAAATACGAACCCAACCGTACCGTAGGCTCCAGGAGGTCACAATGGAACGAACATACATACACACATACATTCATACAAACAATACTTACAAACACTCGGAAAACATTACCCTCCTATCAGTCGGGCAAAAAGTAAACAGTTAACTAAGCATATAATATGTACATCCTATCTTTTTGAAGCGCCAGTAGCATAATGGTTTAGCGTACGGACTACCGATCATGAAGTCGTGGGTTCGAGCACAAGCGTTTACGCTTAGTTGCAATTGTAACTAAAAAAAACTGAATTAATGTTATGATAGTATTCAACCAATTCTTTTCACCGAAGTTATTTGGGAATCATGTACCTACATAAATATCTATGTATATAACACAAATTCCTCGTGTTGTAATGGAAGACCTGCTGCAAAATAGCTAGCTGCTATAATCACTCGACTTGTTCATCAAATAATACAAAAAGAAAATAGAAAAATCCTGGAAAGTGAAAACAGGAGATTTCATCCCATTCTTACAATTAGACAATTTAGCCCAATTTGAGTCGATACGCGAAGCCAACTCACCTTGCCTTATTTCCTCCTCAACGTAATGCGTTCAAAGAGTGTTTATACGAGTACCACGACGAGGACAATTTACCTGTCATACTATTAATTAGAATATGACGCAAGAGGCGCGGCCGGCCGCACGCCGCACGCCGCACGCCGCACGCCGCACCGCCGCGCCTCTGCCCACGCGCTCACCTTCCTAATTACACTCCGTCTAGACAGACGTCGCAGCGTCCCTCCTGTCGCCCTATTCTGCCTCCCTACCCCACATCATTTAATAAAGGGACGGCCTCAGTTACTATATTTTATCAAACACTGCCCTCTTATCCTCAATTGTGACCAAACAAAAATATAAAAAAATATTTATCTAGCCATTTCAATGGCTAGTGCTAAAATTAAAAGCTAGTATTACCGAACCACAGATAGAATTATTATTAAGCGCTTTCGTCGTTCTAAAAACATATAAGTACCTATTTTTTTTTTCTTAAATGTAAGAGCCGACATGTCGCTAATTTGACGTCGACGAAATTCTATGAAGGCGCGGATCTTCCCCACTCGGGACGATCCATTTTATGATAAATACTGTGAGGGTCATGCCTTTAACTTTATCAAATTTGATATTACTTATAGAATTCAAGTGAATTATTAACCACTAACACTTTAACCGGCCCAAGGATATTTATGTTCCCACCGCCATACGTCTAATTTAAAATATGCAAATACAAAATTCAACCAGTTTTATACATTTTTATATGAAATTTCTTTAGCAGTCAATTGCGCTTTTAGCTTCATCATTCTAATTCAGTATATATTTTTTTTATACTAAAAGGTGGCAAACGAGCGAGCCGTGTCACCAAGTGACCGCTACCCATAGACATCTGCAACAAACATTTGCGAGTTACAGATGCGTTACCTACCTTTAATAAACAAAGAAAAGGGGATAAACAGAAAAATGAACATTTCCTTCTCCTATCGAATCCCTACCCCGTCGAATCCTCTTTTCCTTCCGGGAAGGGAAGAGGACTAAAATTAAACGCAGAAAACCTCTACTTCACGCCTGTCTTCTGTGAGGCCGTGGTATTTCACCGGTCAAAGCGGCACATTCGTGCAATTGTTGTTGCGGACTCTACACTCTACACACTCTATATCATATATATATAGTTAGTTCGAAATCGATATTTGAATAGAATGCTTAAAAACATATCCATCCATCCATCTCAGGCTGGACATAGGCCTCCCCCATTGATCACATCACATGCAGGAGGGAGGCATGTGCCATTATCGTCACGCATTGTAGGCGGATTGGCGATCGCAGTATGTTTCACCATACCAAGAAAAAGACGCAAAAAACAAAACAAAAACATATACCTAAACATATTTCCAACAGAACGTCGCTTTATAACATCATTAATAATTATGGGTTTGCTTCTATACATATCTCATTTGTGATATATAGGTATATCCTATTAAATAAGCGTCGTTTTGCTCTAACAACGACGCTTTTTTGATTTATACCTCTCTAAATATCTTTAAATTTTACCTAGAAATCGCATAGTATTTAAAGTGCACTTAAAAATTGGCTTTGTACTTCGTTTTTCTTTGAAAATAAAAATACTAAGTATATCAGTTGGTTAGATACGATTAAATGTAAGTACGATTTTATTTCATTCAAAGTTAATAATAATTATTTGGTATAACGTACAGTCCATTCAGCAATGCTGAAATTCGAAGATTTTGCTCTAGTGGTAAAATTAGACAAATACTATGTTTATTCAATTTTTAAAATGTTAAATAACTGATTTCACATGCATTAGTTTCTTATTTTCCTGGAATTTTTAAAAACTTTTAATAATTTCGATAATAGATGACGTGTGTCAAAACGTTGTTATTGTCAAAACAGATAATGAAACGTTACACAGGCAACCGATATTTTAAATAAAGCTTTTATGTATTTTCTTATTCCTTAAAAAATGAGGAAAAATCAAATGGATCCAAAATCTCATACCGATAATTTTAGAAGTTTTCCAGTGATTTACGCACAAAGAAAGCAATTTTAATTCCATATAAGTCTGCAGAAGAAACATTTCTTTGTAAATGCTTACAGAAAGTAATAGAGCTTATATTATGTGGTCCGGTGATAGGTCCGGTCAGTATAAATCAGGGTAGGTAACCCAGATCTTATCTTTACAACGAATAACAGATATAAGTGCAGAATCTTGCACTTCTGCTTAATAGATATCAGCCCTTATCAAAGTAGCACTGTAAATGAACTAGAACTTATGTTGTGATGATGGTATTATGGTTAAAGAGGAAAATAGAGTTTGTGGTAAATCCGACATCCACGTAACGTTTTGGCAAATAGCAGATAAGGATAATGTGAGCCAGTGGTGAGTCCGCGCCACGTGGCCAGGTATCGCCAGCTGGAGAAGTTATTTCGGTGATCGGTGGCAGGCCCGGCAGACCGACACCAGACGCCGCCGCCGCCCCCGCCGTCCCCGCCGCCCTCGCCGCCCCCGCGCTCCTCCGACCTCTAATTATAGACGCACTGTGCATTCTTGTGCGAACGATGTCGAATTTTTATCGAGTACGCGTGACCACATGCCGTTTGTTTTGGCCCCAGAGATCGCCACAACCTTCAACCATCGGACTTCGCTCAATTCATATCTATCTCGCCCCACTCGTCTAACCAGCCTCAAGCACCGTACCTCGAACAAAATACTTTCAAATAAATGTAATATTATGCGAAAGGTCGTCGATGAACGCACAATAAATTCAGGTGATTTACATAAATTGTTTTTTCGCGTAGTCAGTTGAAACCAAAATGCAAAATGGAAGATATATTGCTAGGGGGTTCAAATATAAAAATGAACTCGTATACTGTTCCCGTATGGCGTAATAATATATAGTATTTGATTAAGACAAATAAAAATCAATTCGGCGCTCAAAACAGCGTTTAAAAGAACGGAATTATTTTAAACAAAAATGCCTCTCATCGCTTTCTGAGATATAATACGCGTGACCTTCTATTCGCGTACCTATTTACAGTCAGCTTACTATTTGCCTTGCTCCCTCTTCAAATATTCAAAAGATCTCTAAAGTTGAATGACTCGGGCACGTGTAGTATTGATATTTTCCTCTTCTTGCCTCGCTTTACATGAAGCATTCATTTCATCTAAATAAAAATACAATTGAAGGTGAATAGACTATGAGCTAAGTTTCATTATGTTTTCAAATTCTTTATCCTGCAACTTGCGACTGAATTATTCAGTTCAGAGGTGCTCGAGTGGGAAAAATGATAATAGCAAAATTTTATTCGACACCTTGTGAGCAACCGTTGGCGTCGCTCTGGCCGAATCGGCAGAGCAACCCATATATCTATACAGCTTATTTCTATGGCCTTATATATAATATTGTTATTCGTACCTGCGTAAATTTTAATATTGAACGTAAATAGAAAATGTTACTTTTGATATTGTTGTTTTCTAGTGGCCACTCGCTTCAATAATTTCAAAATGTATTCTTTACTATCAATTAAGTACAGACTAAAAATAGTTAAATTCTTAACCTAACATACGCAAGATGTCATGACTTCAATTCGCAGTCATAATTTGATATAGTGTACTTTTAAAAAAAAATTTATGAGTCTGGTTGATATCAGATGAACGTCCTTCCTTAATTCAATCTAATGGGTTCGTCGTAAGTATGTATCTAGGTAGCATGCATATAAAACAAAATATCAAAATCCTGCAGTAAATTTTCATTATAATAAGTTACTTTAAAGTATTTCTGTAGTAATCAAGCAATCAGTTACTCTAACCTAACCATTAAGTTTTACAAACTACAATACCCGTATTATCACTGCTTTAAGACGACCATTACTTAAGTTTCCGTTAAGGATCCTCACAAAAATCAGTCTCTCGAACTCATCCAATAAAATTCCATATCGTCTTCTCACAACCTTGACGCGATCGTTGGAGCATCAAGTTACCTGCTTACCAAACTCCGTTCTGTAAATTATTTATTTATTTATAAAGGGGTATACCAATAACATGTTCATCGTACAAACACTTAAATACAATTAACAAAGATCAAACAGATTAACATATTGATAAAAAATATACACAACATTTACAAATAGCTACATTACCCTTTTATACATTAATAGAATAAATAATAATGAGAACTATAAAATGGACCTTCTGTCTAATTTATTCTACCAAGTTCTCTTTAATGAACAATCAATGGAATCATGAAACAAGTCAATATATTATAATATGATAATTTCATTCATCCTAGCTTACCTTACATTACTGCTGCGGGGAACCGCGATGTTATCGTCAGCGAGTAGTTACCACCAACTTACCTCCCATGACACAGGAGCATTAGATCTGCTGCAATTCTACGATGATTCAAGAATTTCATTCCAAAATAATGTAATCTTTGAAAATTATTAAAAAAATGTGGGACTGATCGATCTTTGAAAGTAATTGTACCAAGGATTCCAGATGAATGACGCGTATTCGAGGTTGGATCTAACATATGCATTGTAAAGTATTTTAGTAAGAAAGAAATCAGTGCAAGATCTTCTAGGGTTTACCCAGAACTTTGTTGGGTTTCTTTACTATACTATCGATATGTCGAGTAGAAGAAAACTTAGAGTCTAAAAGAAGTCCCCGATCTTCTTCTGCCAGTCTATCGTCGTGCTGAAAAATCAGTCTACAAAGCATCAACTTGTAATTTAGAGTCAACATGTTTGCAAAAATCATTCACATATAATGCTAAACTACTAACGGTTGATCTTCCATTACAAAAACCATGCTGTTGTGTTTTAATGACTGCACTAAAATGAGATGTCAGCGTGGAGGTCACCAAAGTCACGAATATTTATCAACAGTGAATAATATGATCGGCGGGTCAATGAAAGTAGAAGCGAAGTAAGGAGGAAATAAATTACATAGGTCAATTATAAAATTAACAAAATGCATCAAACCCAAAACCTTACTAAACATGGTTGGTAGAGTGTTTTTTTACCTATATTTTTGTACCTTACAAACGGGTTCGGGATTCAACCCCACAAAATCCCTGTTACTACGTGTCGCATATAACGAATGTATGAATATTAACTTACTACCTCGATGCCCCGTTCAGCACTTGCAGGTTCCTAATCACTGTCAAGTCTCAGCCGAGTCAGTAAGTCCAGGTTAACTCAGCTGCGCGCGAGTGATGCTGCCCTGGTGTATCCCGTATGACACTCGCTCCCTGTTAGTGCGTTCAATTCGTACAATAATTTTGTAACGTTGTTGATGTCTAACCGCGATCAATAATTATAAGCCACCCTGTACGCTAATCACGAATCATCCGAACGGCTCCGCGAACAGGTAGGCGACGGCGCCCGACGGCGACGGCGCCCGACGGCGACGGCGCCCGACGGCGACCGACTGTTACATTTCATTCTTGATTCTTACTACCGACTCTTCCCCACACGAGCCCGAGCGCTGTCCGAACCTACGAGGGTTTTTAAACTACCCACTTGTACGAGTAGTATACCAAAAGGTTCGCGTAACATACTTTTTATTGTAGAAAATATTCATAACCGCGCAATACTAAACAAAACACTAAACTAACCACGAAAAAAAAATAAAGTTTGCATCTATACCGAACATTCTTGTTTTTTAGGATCGAACAGACAAAAACTTACTTGTTAGACATCCTTAATGCAATATCGAAACATATTTATCTGATAACTTATCACTTACATTGCGCGTAGCGTTATTCTACAATACGTTGAAGTATTGATAATTATTTTAATGCATAAACTCTTTCATCTTTCTAAATCAATCGGCATCAACACATTTATCAAATCAATTTTTTCACTGCTCCTATTCCTTCTCAAATATAATAGGACGTAAACCTATCCCACTTACACTTCACCCGGACCAGATTAAGGGAAATATTGGACGCCTTACCTACGTCCAATAAATGTCCATTTAAATATACATATTTTGTGACAAGCGTTTGTTTACCGAGTGGCATTGTTTTGGATTGCTGCGTGTGTTTACAGAGTGGTGGTGGGTGGGCGCATGCGTGGGCAGTGCAGTGCTGTTGTGCGCCGCGGGTGCGCTGGCGCGCCCGCACCTGCGTCGCCAGAACGCCGCTGCCGCCACCAACCCCGTAAGTCCACATACGTTAATATTACTAATTATTTTAAAACGCTCTCCACATCCAGAAAATACATTTATTCTGATTTGTGCGTGACCCCCAACAATTTGGTCAGGTTCGAAAAGTCCACTGTATAAAAGTGCCAATACATCATTGCAGCGATTCAAACTTACGCCCAAAATTGGACCCCTTTTGGCCGATGATGGTAATTAAAAGTACTCATCGATCAGCTCTAAATTTAAAGAGCTTGCATTACTCCTAGACATACTATATAGTAAATTAATCTGGAATGAGTCCTCGTCATAAAATAACAAGACCGTTTTAACAGCTGTCAGTACAACGCAATGATGGATGAGAACCAATAGTCGGAGACCGGATTATGGCGGTAAATTTATCAATCGAGATATAGTTTCAAAATTTTGATTGACTTAGTAATAATACTTTGACGCTATAATATCGTTTTTAGTGCTTAACTAATTTAATTGTATTTCGTAACAGTCAACATAACAGACTTAATTCTATTGTAAGAGGTGAGCTAAAAGAAGCACTAGGATCCTTTTTATAAAGATTCTATTATCTTCAATTTTTAAATTTTTGAGCGAAAGTTTATATTAAAGTTTAGTTTAGTTTATCTTTCCTTTACGAGAAAAAGTTCATATACTTGGGTGGTATGTTCTAAAAAGATGGTATGTAAGTTAATAAATACAACGAAGAACGCTCTAGATACAAAAGAGTCCGAATGTGTGTGAAAAGTCAAAAGGAAGGGTATCTAAGCGTTTATGACTTCAAATGCTACATTGGCAATAACTTTAATGTATAAAAGAAAGGAAGGAAAGGCTAGGTTTGGCAAAATAAGAATACAAAGTCTAGGAAAGCATCTATAATTCTTTTGATTGTCGCGGATATTTAAGGCAGCAATGGTTGATTAAAATCAAGTCTTGATTGTTTATCTTTTAGCTACTATGAAGAAAGCTAGAGACCTACACCGCACCTACAATGATCCCAAATTCTAGCTATAGGGCCTAGTTTAGTAGACTATATCAATCCAGTACTAGACATAGACCTTCCCCAATGCCTTCTACAGTATGCTGTTATTAATTACACAAATATTGCATATCACAAAAGATGGGTACAAAAATTAAAAATTGTTCTGTATATTAACATTGTTTAGTAAGATATAAGACCCATATTTGTTTTTAGGTAGAAAAAATAACAACATTATTCTAAATAGCGTTTCTATCTCACCACTGTCTATTAAAAGACGCGAAAGCTTATTTCTTTTTAATAAAAAAAAAAATAATTAATCCAATCCAATTGTAAACAAATATAGCAATCGATTTCTACTTTTTATCGAAATTACGTTCGATAGCAAGCAGCCAAAAGGTTAAGCAAATAATGTCAAAACCTTTGTTCCTACAACACAAAGGCTTAACGCAATTTAATGAATGGATGTTGCGTTACCAGGTCATTTATAATATAAATTTGTTTCTTTTGCGTGGTCGTTGACATACTTATAATGTCATACATTGGTGGCCCGGATTTGCAGAGTCCCGGCCAAGACTTTTATATCTATGATACAAATGCTATTTACACTCATTGAATCTTTTTTAACAATTTATTTATCTAATTAATAAGCAACACAGAAGTAAAATATCTTGCTTGCATATGCTAAATCATTTCTATTTGATTTAAAATATCTTGCCGAAACAGTGGCTAAAAAGTGATAGTTTAAAGAGTCCCATAAAAACCTACTATCATAAGGTAATTGTTATAAAGGTTTCTAAGGTTTTAAACAAATAATAAAATTTTTAATATATCTCTGCCTACGTAAAAAGTAACCAATTAAACCTGATTCTGACAATATTAAATGATAAGTTGGTTCGTGAAAATTGACAATGTCTAAATTACAAATAAATATTTATTCTTTGTACATGTAATAATTGATTCTAACAAGTAGAGTCTCCAACATCTATTACACGAATGGCCCACTCAACCGGTGAAATACAACAGTAGACAGAGAATAGAGGCAGATGCTGATTTTAGTCTTCTTCCCCTTCCCACATTTTCTAATAAGGAAAAGATGGGAAGGAAAAAAAGCTTTGACGGGGAAGAGGATGGATAGGAGAAGGAAATGTTCATTTTTCTGTTTACCCCCTTTTTTGTCTATTAAAGATAGACATTTGCAACTCGCAAATTGCTCGTTTGTCGCTGATGTCTATGGGTAGCGGTCACTTAGGTGTTTGCTTGCTCGTTTGCCACCTTTTTGTTTAAAAAAAATATTCGCTATATTTATAAATCGTTTTATTGTTCAACAACGTCTGCGAATATATCAAAAATGAAATGATGAAAAGATGACAAGAAAAAACAATTCGAAGTTTACAGGACATATACATTAAATTACAATTGGTTCCAGCATAGCAATGTGTTCAGAAAGTGTTAATTTTTTTATGTTATGTTATTGGGCGTTACGTACAACTCGAGTACAGCTCAATCATTGAGCAATGCCAACCGTCTCGTCTCACGAGCCGACAAAACGCGTCATCGCTTACTATTACAATTATAGGTGCGCATACATAAACGAGACGGTGGCAGAATCGAGCTTCCTATGCATGTGTTCTCGCTGTCTGTACATATGCGCCACACTACACTCGCGAAGTAAGACTCACACCAGCGGTTGCGACTTACATTACACAGCGCCGCCGCTGTCCGATTCAGCACACCAATGCAACTAGACAGATTGTCGGTATGTGTGCGCGCCCGACGATACACAGCGTGCGCTGTGTGCGGCGACATCAGGGCAGTCGGGGCAGCCGGTGCACCGTCGCCCGCCCGTTCTCCCCGCTACGCGGCTGCGAACACCGCGGCGTCCGCGTCATTGAACAACAAGACTCGCTCGATGGCAGGCGTCTTCCTGCCAATATGAATAAAAGAGTTTTCTGCGACTCTATTACAAAATACGCGATAGTGGAATTTATATGTTATCTTTGTTTTATAAATTATTTATTTTTATAGTGTTATTACATTAAAAACCATATTTTTATTTATTAGTGAATGATAGTTCAATTATTGTCAAAACGCTTTACGAGTGTTGTAATCTCCGTGTTTTGCCCTGTGATTGTTTTGTTTTAATATTTTAAACTTGAACATAACAAAACTGCAAAAATGAGTGACGGGGTGAAAACAAGTTGAAGCTAAACATGATAGAGTGTCAACTAATTTGTCTACAACTAATGAATCTATCGGCGTGTCGTCAACGTTCATGAGAGCAAGCCCTTTCATCTGTGAAATTTTACCTAACTACGAAATCGTGGACAATACTAATTCAAATAGTAAGTATAAGCATCGAATTGAAATAAAAATATGCGCCATACAAATAGACATAGGTCATCACAACTTCTGTAGCGATATTTTTCTGCCAAGTGTTCCCTAATGATGATGATTGTACAAGAGACATAGTTTATGATGAGATGATGTGCTAGCGACGGGCGGCAAGCAGCGGACGAGTGAGGCCCACAGGCCGCGGCTGCGAGACGGCGGGAGCGTGCCAAGTGATAAGAACCGCGCCGATAGCGACGTCACGCCCAGACGTTGTTTGTGTGAATTTAAATAAATTTTCATGACAGACAGTTCCGTAATCACCTCTTGCTATAGTCGTGACATGCCAACTCGATAACATCTGCACAACTTTTACGAATATTATCTTGGTCCAATGTAAGTTCCACTCCATCAAAATGCCAGTTTCTTATCCAAAATATCATTACAAATAGACAATGCAAATTGTATTTTATTGTACATCTTTTGTGTGTCTTTACAATATAACTCATGAAATTCTTTTTTCTCTTTTTTTTTCTTTTAAATTTCTTCCTTTATTTAAAAAGTAGGATCCTGTTTAATACCTGTTTTGTATAAATTAATTATTCTTTTGACTGTAAATTGACCGTAAATTAGTACAAAATTATTTATGTCTTAATAAATAGTGAACATCCTTATTTATATTGAAAATAAATTAACACTTTAAAGGATTTTAATCCAATGGCTATGTAAATATTGTTATCTGCTCTATGATAAAGAATAAGTAAAACAGTTTTTAAAGTTAATATAAAATTTAATATGTTCATAAACTCACAAAAACACTTTTACAATCCACATTAAATAAATAAAGCAGAAATTTGCAATCTATATATCTTACAACTATACAAAAAAAAAAACTAGAGTATAAAAATAGAAATTTTAATTAATAAGATATCTATTTAAAACATATATCATTACTGAAAAAAGAGAGGAAGCAAAAATAAAAAATGTTAAATAGTTTTGAGTCTTTTTATGTTACTAGGTTTTTATTATGAACTTAATGCATTCTGTTAGCGAGTTGACTAGGTTAAAAGAATAAACCTTTGGTTTTCATTTGTCTAAATACTGTATTAGATTCCCAAGTCCCTTTGAATGTCTAAAACTATTGGAAATATAAAAAAAAATTGAAACCTTTGGAAGTTATAATTATAGCAGACAAATATAGTATTTTTTGTGTGGGTGATTAATATGAACAAAGCTTTGCAACGACTGACTGCCCTGAAAAGTGCATCAGTTGTTGACCCAAAATGTTCTGGTCTTTCTTTAGACATGCCATTTGCTTTAAAATTCTTGAAGCAATGGGAACTCTGTTGGCCATCTCTTACAATACCTGTGTTTGACCTTTTGCTTGTTTTTGAAACACAAACACTTGTGTTTATGTTTATCATATTATACAATTCTGGACAATAGAATAGGTTTAACCATTCTTCAAACACATAAGCTTGTTAAGAAGTAAGCTAAATGATTAAATGTAAGCAAAAAGCTTACTTTTTATCATAAAAATTGGGAACTTAATCTCTTTTAGTAAAACATAAATTAATTAAAAAAAAGTTTGATGTGCAGTTTAATTTACCTATAAATGTATGCAAATACTTAATAAGCATCAGTCAACAACATTAATTTCTAAAAACATTCATTATATTTATTTTTAATTTTAATACATCTTTTACAACTTTCCTCTCTAACTTGTAATTTGAATGCCTACTGATAAAAAAAGTGTTAAGAAAATTTAGTTTAATGTAGTTTCGTGACAGAGATTTAGTAGGCACTATTCTTATGTAATTGCATCTTTTTTATTTCATCTCAGTCATTCATATTTACCATAAATTTACATGATATGATATATGCTAGTCTTTCTTTACACTATTCCCATAGCCATTCAGCACAGATAAAATTAATGTTGCATATATTAAAGTCAAAATAATATTTGCAAAACATCATTCAAATCATTTAAATTATTAAATCTGAATATCACCACAAAATATATTGCTAATGCACTATCATTAACAATATCCAAATTGTTTCCGTAATGACATATAGAACTTAAAAATCATATATCAATCTACCTATCAAGTAATGGAGTCTATTACATTATTTAGATGATGTGTAAATCCAAATGAAACATGTTAGTCTCATAAACACAGCAGCAGTTCTAGTTTAAAAGCTAAACCTCTGAGCCTCACATTTGGCCACTGCTAAATCTTTGTGGTCTTCTACCAATTAGCTTCTGTTTTACAAAACAACAAATCAACTATTGCTATAATATGTATGTATATATATTTGACTCCTACCAATATTTCTGTGTCTAACGTTTCCCTTCATTTTCTCTTTCTTTGTGGAATTCGGACCTTTTCAATTTTTTAAAACTATAGTTATAATATCATGTATCATCAAAAAAAAATGAAATTTCCTTTAATAACTTACACGAAATCTTCAGAAAAATCTACACCTTATGGAGGATTACATTATAAACAGGTTCACCTGATGTTATGTGGCTACAACCCATAGACAGCCATAACAACCTGTTGAGTTGCTAGACTTTACACAAAAAAAGGTCCTACGTGCCTAAGAAAAGGAAAAGATGATGGGAATGAGAATTCAAGTATCTCACTCGTGTGACAAAAAGCAAAAGTACTTAGTACTATGTACTTTATCTTTAATGCTAATTCAATCAAACCTCTTTACTCGCGTCGCCTTTGCTAATGCAAACATCTACCACATTTAAAAATTATATGCTGTATTAAGCTTAAGGAGAACCACATAAGTGAGAGCAGTGTGTTGTGACTTACAGATGCTCTCGGTGCAAGTGCCGGGGTGCGCGGGTATGGAGCGGCTGGGCGCGCCGGGGGGGCCGCGCCTACGGCACGACCACAGACATCACCATTCCACATTGTAAGTATATCCAATCTGTACCTTACCCTCCTCATCAACAATAAGTAAAAGTTGCCTTCTTACGAGTCAATTACTCATCGACATTCATAACTGTCAAGAGTTACAGCCTGAGGAGAAGGAAATAGAAAAGGAAAGAGATGTAAAAAGATCTGCGGCGGCACCTCGCTCATCAGACAGAACAGTCCTGTTTCACGCCTGTCTTCTCGGAGGACGTAATAAATCAAGTCTTACTAAAAGTAATAATACGAATTTCACCAGGAAAAGGAGTGATTCATAAGGAAGCTTTTACGTAAATTTGCGGAATGATAAATAATTTTTGAAGATGTAATGGGATATTACTATGATACGAAAATAAATAAAAAATAAAATTATATCTCTGATAATCGTGTGGAACATGGATGGGTCACTAGGAACTTATAAAATTTGACTTTGACAATAAGTAGTAGTAATTTCTGTATGTATGTCCATTGTAAAGTTTAAGGCATGTAAACATGAAATGCTTTTAATAAATGTTTCAGATATAAATGAATTTAAAACAGGTTTTCATAATAAACATCCTGTCAAATTTGACATGTTCTCAATATATAGACATGAACCCCACTCCTCATAACACTTAGGGGGCAAGGTACACTGTTGTCTAAAAGCTTAAGTAGCCTAATTAAATGCTTATAAGCTAAAAGTAAATTAATGGTAAAAATTCCGATGTGGGTGATATAAATAATCTGTGCACCTACATACATATGTCACTGCTTAAACCTGTCTAGGGACTAATTCTTTTGTATGTATTTAGACCTTCACCTAATAGTAAGTGGCATAGTTACATATAGAACTATTTAATTGTAAGGTGAGTATTTTAAGTCACCACAACATACTTTTGTGCCCTTTAATTCTGAGTACATTGAGTTATAAAGTTTTGTTTATTCAACACTTTAAAAAAAAATGATAATCTCCTGACATGGACGTAAAACTATAATGTCATTTAACACAAACAAATTTAGACCACACATTGTCCACAAAACGTGTGTTCACTATTCTTCACTATCTGTTCAGACCAGCTAGACAAAACAATATAATGTTGCTGTTACAAGATAAGGCCTGTTACTTTAAACATCAATTATTATTGTTACTATGCTAATGCTACTTCTTCCAGATATGTTATAATCTTTGTTCATTTATATAAACACTGATATGAAAAGTGCATAGCATATAATTATGTCAATATTAGGTATATAATAAAAAAAAGCTGACAATGATGTCTAGAATCTAAAACAATTTCAGTGTGTTATCTATATGGTATTCTTTTATTTATCAAAGTAATTAATTTCAGGGAATGGGAGAAGCAACAAAGGCTGCAGGCGATGGTGGGACGACTGCAGGAGATGGTGGAGCAGGAGACGCGCGCGCGGTCCGCCGCGGCGGCGGAGCGGCTCGGCCTGCCGCCCAGCATACGCCTGCCCGACGGCGAGTACGGCCAGGACGCGCACTTGCAGCTGCGCGTGCCTTACCAGGTCCGTAAGTACCTTCTCTACTACAAAATAACATTTCTTTTACTTGTGCTCGCCCACTGCTTAATATTTGATCGCATTAAATACTGTAAACACTGCGAATATTATCAGATAATAATTGAAATCGAACAATCGCTAGATAGCGCTGTCTCTTAATGCAGTATTTGGGTGAAAAAATTATGATAAAGCCATATAAAGAAAAACTGTTATAAAAATTCATCAATATTGGATGAATGGTTTAGGAAAGACATTTGTTAAATTTTATTTATCAGGTTAGAGTGTGTGACAGTATCAAACAACAATAATGTGCTTAGAGAATTTTATCTTGGTACCTTTATTTCAATCAGTACTATAGTCATAACATCTTGTCTTATCAACTTCCGCCTAAATATACCCAACCAGTGTGAATCCGGCAGAACATTGGAAAATTATCAAACTAAATAGTCATTTAAATTTATACTTCTTCCTTTTTACTCTTCCAATTATATGAAAGTATATGTTTCTTATGTCGTCTTGAAGTAACGACGTCAAATATTCATTACGAAAATTGATTTTTTTTAGTTTGGTTTGATTTGATGATTTATTGTGGATTGCAATTAAACTGATGTTATATAGCTATAAGCTAACGAATTTTCATGTGTAAATGCCCACTGGAAATGGTATATTGTATGCAACTAACAGCTGTGGACGTTCGTTTCCAGCAAGCCGAGCTGACGAGGAGCAGCTTCCAGCCGCCGCCGAACAAGTGCGTGAGCGACGTGCCCGAATGGGCGGGCGCGGCGGAGGCCGGACCGGCACGGCGCGCGGCTGCCAAGAAGGACGGTCTGCTTCAAAAAGCAACCCGGTGGTGGGTGCGCATGGGCGCGCGGCCGCCGGCGCCTTTCCCCGCCGCGCCGCCGCCCTGCGTGATGGTGCCACGGCGAGCGCTGC
>DWLR01001906.1:0-16800 GCA_018246295.1 Papilio alexanor hazarajatica
TTATGGCACATTTCCCCCCAATGATGTTATCAATGGGGGAGGCCTATGTCCAGCAGTGGACGATCATAGGTTGAGGTTGATTTCCGCTTATGATATAACTTAACACCGCGCAACATAACTGTCGCAAAAGGAACGAAGAAAGTTATAAATAAGGTCAAAACGAAAACGGTAAATACTGTTAAATTCATCATTATCAGGCAAAAATCAAAATCATCAATCACCAAGGATTGCCACAAAGATAGATGATGTGTTGGGTGATCGTCCCCTTGTAATCTCATCTAATAGACACTTGCGACAGGCGTGAAGTAAGTTTTTTGCGTTTCGTCTAATGAGTGAAATGCCTAATTTTAGTCCTCTTCCCCTTCCTTTCCATCCTTTTCTAATAATGAAAGGAGAAATATAATAATAAAATATAATATAATAATAATAATAAAAGTATTTGTTCGGGAAGGGGATGAATAGGACAAGGAAATTTCTATTTTTCTGTCTATCCCTCTATTAAAGTTAGGCAACGCATCTGCAACTCGCAAATGCTTGTTATAAATGTCTATACAGTAGCGGTCACTTAAGTGATCGCTTCTTGCTCGATTGCAACCATCTTGAATATTAAAAAATAACGTCATAATTATGATAAGTAATTACACCTATGATATTGCGAATGGTATATCTAAAGGGGTCGAAGATTATTATAAATAGACTCGTAACTCAATACTCTAATGTAGGCAATTTTACACTGCAAGACACTAAAAATGCAAACCAACAAATCAAACGTGAGTAATACGAATACAAATTACCTTCTCTATTTTTGAATAAGTTTCAATAAATCAGTAAAATTTTAAAGTGAAGCAACGCTTTTAAGATCTCTATCTTTAGTTGCGTTGGAGCTTTGGGCTCGAGTTAAGACATTTATAGGTTATGTAAAGAGTTACGAGATGACTGCCGCATGCTTTCTTCCCGGTATCGTTCGTGAAACAACCGAAGTTACGTTGCTCGCAGACATTATGATTCCATTGAATAACGACTGTACAGTAATGCAATATTAGGTTTACAAATATTTACATATTAAGCAGCGCTATTTCCTAATCGAGTTTTGCCAATTCGGATCGTTATTGAAGTTCCTGCAAGTGTAATCGTGTTATAGAAAATATTTTAGATTTGTATCTTATAATTATATAGACGTAAAACGCCTTTGGGCTCGGGCTAGATCATCAAGCGCGCCTTTTAAAATTAAATAAACGAGCAAGATATTTAAAATTTGAGTAAATTAATGCGACTACCCATTACCTGTAAGAGACCTGTGTTCGCTCGTTTCCCGAAAACATTTTTTTTATACAAGAAGGTGGCAAACGAGCAAGCGGTCACCTAAGTGACCGCTACCCATAGATATCTGCAACAAGCATTTGCGAGTTGCAGATGCGTTGCCTACCTTTAATAGACAGAGGAGGAGATGAACAGAAAAATTAACTTTCCTTCTTCAATCCATCCTCTTCCCCGTCAAGTCCTCCTTCCCTTCCCATCCTTTCCTTATTAGAAAAGGGTGGGAAAGGTAAGAGGACTAAAATTAGGCCTCCGGCACCTCACTCCTCAGACGAAACGCAGAAAAATTCTACTTCACGCCTGTCTTCTGTGAGGTCGTGGTATTTCACCGGTCGAGCGGGCCATTCGTGCAACAAATGTTATTGTTGCGGACTCTACCACTGTCAATTTTATAATATAATTGCTTAGGCGACTCGCAGCTAGTAGAGTTTTTCTATTCTAACCAATATTCAAATACGTCCTCTGATAATAGTATAAACTAGCAGGATTTCGTCATACATCGAACGCATTCTTATCAAATGATTATTTTACACATACTCATAAGACTAAAGGAATATTATCGATGCAAACTTGTAAATATTCCAACACGAAATCTTGAAACGGTAATATACAACTTGCTGCGGCCTTACTATTCAAAAAAAAATTTCTTTTTTTGTAAGAAATAAATGTGAATTAAATTTATTCAAAATGCTCGTCCAGCTTTCTAACGTCTGTGAAGTTAAACAGAACAATAATGCAACTGAAGACAGCCAGTAAACGACTTGTAATAAGTTTCGCGACGCTATTCTGACACTTTGCTTTCGCCTGTGAAATGTTTAGCTAAGACATTTAATTGTTTAATTTATTTCATTATTGAATTTAGCTTTGATAAATATTAAATAAAATATTATTCATAAAAAAAGCAGAATCCAATTGTGTAATTAAAAATAATAAAGAAAAGTCAAAGCATCAAGTAATAGTAGAGTATTTTATTAGTGTAAAAAATTATGTATAAAGCTTCAAAACATAGGAAACCAAAGTTTCAAATATTTAGGCCTATGGTAAAATACCCTTACTTTTGTTAGAATATTAAAAAAACAACTTTTTTTTTTGTATATACAATACTCGAACTTCATTTTACTGACTCGCGTTTAACCGAAATACCAACCGCATAATGACAATATCAAATGTCACAAATGTATTCGTACACACGTTCGTACAATCAGAAGGTATCTTTTAATAACTTCCCAATAAACACCAATTTTTGTTGCAAGATTAATTTTTTTTTTCTTTAATAAACACAATGGATGTATATAATACATAATACCTATGTATTAATTCGCCTTTCTTCATACATATAAATTCTATTATGCGGATTTTCGATTATCCGAATGCCTAACGACAACCATTAGGCCTATTCATTGAGTTTCTATTGTTTTGCAATTTTAATTTTAGCTTATAGCTAGGGGTGACATCTTACGGCGAATAGCAAAATCGTTTTATCAAAACATTCTGTGAAATAAATGTTTCCGACGCGGTGATACAAATACAACAAATTATTTTATACAACTCAGTTTTATACCCTATTTTAGAATAACGTGTAATTGTTTAAGTAACCATGAATTATTTGAAAACGAAACATATGTAAGCAAATTTTGCGATTTTTTAAAAGCATTTTAATATAAATTTTAAGCCAAAAATATGCACTTTTGCGTTGATAAACATTGCATTTTCGTAGCTTATTTAAAATTCAGTTCGTGAATTCGAAGCAATAGTGCAATACATTACCACTTTTGAAATGCAGATTCAGTGTGCAGCAGCTTTGTAGCGTTAAAAAGTCATTGAAGCGCCGATTCGACGCCTCTTCCGCAATTATCTGGCGGCCTAATGGGTGCGCGTCAATCATTGCAACTTCGGAAATCTCTCTCTATTTCATTTCAACTATAAAAACCTGAAACTAATCACATTTATAACTGTTTTAGTCAATACACAAAATGGAAGTAATGTCTTACATAGGTATATTGTTATTGAAATAATTTTATTACTTTATCACACCTCAAAATTTTTGCTCAAAACGTTTAACTATTTTATCTTTCTTATTAAAGGTTGTGTGAAAGGAGTATTTTATTTTGAGACAGAGGAAATATCCTCTAGAATATATAGATATTCTATCCCGATATTTTCTGATAAGAGAATATCCCATCAGAGAATATCTTTTTTATCCAAATTACTCATATACAAAATAACTCTCAGCACTGGAAGGCGGCGTGCATTCAAATTTTCAATGCTTTCAAAATTTAGGTGTAAATTTTCCTTTTAAGATTTTTTTTTAGATTTACATGAAAAGATCCATTTCTTGGATTTGCCAGGTTTGCCAATAAGACCGACTCGTCGGCGCAAAACGTGTTCTGCATTTATAATTGTACCGACGTGAGGATCAAACGGACAATTTACATTTTCATTAGAAATAATCTTGCCAATTTACCTGGCGTTTCTTCAAACAATGACGCTCTCCGCAACGTCATTGTTAGCAAACTACTTGTACCAACTTACTTAATTTCTACTTTCACTTCTTAAAGTCACTTTGTGTCCTCATGTAACCTTATCCGCATATGCCGTATCAGCTTTTATAAAACTTTCACAGTTCCTAAAAAGAGACTCTATTAAGGAACTGACGAACTCTGTCTTAAAAATCTAACACTATTTGAAAAAAGCAAAATTATGCAACATCCTAAAGAATATAATTAAAAGTTATGCAGTGTAATTAAAAGTTAAAGAATAAAATTAAATGTTAACTCTTTTAAATATATTCAGAAGAATACAAAACTTACTGAGAGAATCTGTTTACATATCTAGCGTTCAATGATAAAGATTAATAGCGAACCGACTAAAACACATCATATTGACATGTTAACTGTATATGAGCCGTTCAGTCCACACATCGATAAATTCCATAAAACAAAAAGTTAAAAAATGCGATGTAATAATGTACATTGTTTTTTAAAATTCCTGTTATAATAAAAATTCAAATATATAATGTAGAATGCATAAATATAGATATAGCTTTCATCTAACGGTATATAAAATAAATAAGAAAGAATAGCCAAAAAATAATCGTCAGTAATGTTACCGTTTTTATATGACTGGTAGAAAGAGAGAACTGAAAAAGTAGTAAAGTTATATTGTCTTTAAAATTTTAAGTTCTTTATTACAGAAAAAGTTAGTTATTATATATTTTTATGACAGCTTTTCCATAAAAAATAATGTTGACAGTTCTGTTATAATATATTATTTGTGATTAATTCATCAGCAATATTATAAATAATGTCTTTTTATCAGCTGAATGTGAGGATTCGTCATTTCGATTTGTTGTCAAGTTTTTATAGTAATCATGTTTAACAGCAGGAATAAATTTTAGCAGGTCTATCGTGTCCCTCAATTTACCCTTGTCACAGTTTTACCTTTAGGATATAATAAAGGCTGATCTATATTTTTCAAAATTTACGGTTTATATGACACAGACTTTCTTATATTAATGGCTATAAGAAAAATAATATAAATAATAAAATAAAATAAATTCTGTATCTTCATTATAGTCACGTTTGTATTGTATGAGATGGGGTTTGAAGCTTTCTAACTTTATCCAACGTATTTTAAGCCAATTTACTGGAAACCCTGTTGCGGTTACTTTTTTGTTAATGATTGACTGATGATGAAAGGTTTTGTTGAAAAAAAATCTTGGTGGTTTATTTGGATTATATAAAATGGCGCTTTCTTTTTACATGTTTTTATTATATTATACCAATCATATGGTGAAAAAATGTTTTGATTTTTTTTCGCACGTGACACAATAATAGCAAAATCTGAGTCATTAGGCAAATAGCTGCGTCCACTGACCAAAAATTTCATTTCAATTGACTCAGCTCTTATTTCCGTTCTTTAAACAAGTTTCAGTAAACTTAAAATTTTATTATTTCAGATAATCCAATAATTAATAATATTAGCGTTATTGAAACTATTAACATTAGAGTATGGAGTAAATCAAAATGGCTTCTAAAATAAATTACTTGGCTAAAAAAATCCGTTTAACGGTGTTAATCTTTATTATTCAGGGAAGTTATTATAAACATAAAAAGTTATGACTATACCAAGTGTTTTGACACTTAAATTTAGTATCTTTCAAAAAGTGGAGTTAATCGATGTGTGCACTGAACGGCTCATTCAATTCGCTTATAGTTATTATCTCTGACCACTACATCTAGCAAGTGGCCTCTGGAATTTTACGACTCATCCAACGTCAATAATTAATTCTTTAATTCGTCCTAATGTCAATAATTAATTCTCAGAAAGATTTCGGGTTTGTCTCGCTCGTTAACCAAAAACTGGTTATTCACACTAAAATTCGGTCATAACACTATATTTATTTCTAATAACCGATATCTCCTGCTACAAATTGTAGTAACAATATTTTATTTGTGAACACCTGATGGTTGGGTGGGTGGGAACACGTGGTATTGGTTGCGTCTTGCAATACATTCGTCCGACACGCCAATAAATCACTCGAACACCTGTGACATATTATCTCTTCTATGTTAATGTAAAACTTGATGAACTGTTCACCATAAATTAAGTATGTTTTGAGATTACTGATTCAATAATAAACGACACAAGCATATATCTACTGAGTAATACAATTGTTTTTGATATTTGAACACATATTTCCTAGAGTAGAACAATGTACATACATATTTAAAAAACGTGGGCAATGTAAAATTATTTTTGACGTAAATAACATGAAAAAAAAGCTTTGGTGTTGGGTTTTATAAGTTGCGTTCCTGTTGAAAAAAAAATTAAAAACTCGACACACAAAGTTTCGCTGAAAATCCTTGAGGTTTTGCTAAAAGAATATTGTTTTGTCGTAAATTTAACGTGTACTGTGCTATTGTTTCTACTTTAGGTCAACATTGTTTTGTTTTAGTTATGAAAGTTTGTGCTTGTGTTTAATCCCTTTAAATAATTCAATGAGAACTTTTTGAATTTCATTTCCAAAAGGTATTTGTTAAATACAAATTTTTCTTTCAAGCGTCTTCTAAGTTTCCATTTCCTAAACAGGTCTTTGTTAAATTGCTAAACATTGAAATTAATATTTACTAGTCACTTTACATCTTTAACGTCATATAATGCTTTTGTGTCAACTTTATTACTTTGTTAAATATTATTTGTTGTTTAATCTTAACTATTAATGAACTGTATCTAGTGACTTTAGATCCGTGAAACCGCGTCAAAAACCAGATACATCTTTATCTATCTACCCAGCCGTGACGAGTGCTAGTTTTTAAATAATGTTATTTATATTTACTTGTAACTACATGCAATAGAAGTGTATTTTCAGTGTTAATTAATATTAATTTAACTAATAATTTCTGTAATTTAATTTATCTAATGAAATTGTTGATTGTTTGATCAAAAGAAACTCGAATAAAGATTCCAAAAAGCTTAAAATTATTTTTCTCTTAACTACGCATGAAGGTTAAACCAAAAATGGAAGATCATACCTAAAATGGCTTATACGTGTAAATAAACAACCCTTACTATATACATATGTGCTCACGTTACTCGGTACGGTACGCACAACATTTGCAACGTAAACCTGAGTAATTGATGTTGTCGGAAGATCAATTGTGGCTGAGCGCTATCAAGCACTTGGCGTAGGCACTCAGAACGGCTTCATTACCTTAATATATAGCCCATTTCCGCAGCTTGATTTCTATGTTGATCTCCAATTAATTGATATGTTCTGTACTAAATATTATAATGGATTTCCTTCATTTCATACGATTAACATCTTTATAAATATTTATTTAAGTACTTGGAAACTTGACAAAAACAATATAACGGTAATCTTAATAGCTTTTTACTGAACTTATTTGATCTTAAATGTGAGACAGGATGAGTCTGTCAGTATTAGCCTAATACAAATTAACGGGATATAACATTTTGTAATATCTCAAACTATTAGAAAGCTGGCATCAATTTTATGAGTATTGAAAGAGTATATTGAATTCTAAAATAAATAAAGCATGAAATTTAAGGTATTTTTAATATTTTGTTTTCTCAAGGTATCCGTCAGTTCGATAAGCAGTCAAAAGATTTTAACAACTCAGCAAGTTCACTTTTATTACTATTATAAAACGAACGCCCGAACTAAATCATCGTAAATGGATTCTATATAAGAGCACATGAATAATTCAAACCAACCAAAGCGTATAGCTTATCTGAAGAAACCTATTTTCTTTTGAACTAAAATTAAACTAAAGATATAATAACCAACATGTAAAGTAAATTACAACACAAAGCTATTAAATAGATGTAATATGCTATGTAGTAGTACACTATTTATCGAAGCTTTCTAACTGCACGGCAACGTTTTGTGGCAGGTAAAGTTGGACACGTTGCATCACATGGCTCTGAATGTAATCCCATAGGGTAAAAAAATTGTCAAAAAATCCATAGGCTGATTGTTGTATAAAATGTTGAACTGTATGCTGTATGCTATCCGTGCGAAGCCAGGGCGGGTCGCTAGTATCCAAAATTTTACTTAATATAATTTATAAGATGGTTCGAGTTTAAGAAACTATTTCTGAAGGTACGTTTGAAAAGGAATTCTTCAAAGGATATTGAAATTTTTCACTCAATTTAGTGTCCAGACGCTCCGCAGGTCGGATTTTTATCAAAGCACTTTCTTCATATTTGATAATATTGAGAGTCTTAGACCAATGTTCTACGCGCTCCATTGCGATGTGTGCAATTTTTATGTTCCACGACTAACATAAAAAGAAACATTCCATTTAGCGAAATTAAACTTTCTTTCTAATTCTCTCCTCCTCCTTTTAATGTAAGTACATAAATTTTTGTCCTGCCGTAAGCAAGGTCTAACACAACTTTCCAAGGAATAGTAGCTTTCTCTAGCGTACGTTCGTAGACATCAACAAGCAAAGCCAATCAATTGATGATACTGCAATAGAATACTATATCTAAACGAAGAATACTAAAATCAGACAAATTTAGTCAGGAATTGTATTACTTACATTCTAGAGTTACAACAATTATGCTTCCAATCAATCTTTTTGTGAAGATAACCTGACAGTAGAAATATAGTGAAAGGCGGCTTTGACTTCGCCAATTAGTGAGACCGGATCAGTGTCAGATTTACGTTGCGGCGGTATTACAGGTTATCTCGACAAAAGGTGATTTTTTCTTGTATTTATTTTTCTTGTAGAGCTTCTGCTGTTAAATGTATTTCTTTGAAGAAAATATTTATAGATATAAATATATTTATAATTATACTAATGTTTAATAATAATGTTTTGATTTGTTAACCACGTCACAGATAGGTTATTTCTTAAAATACTAACGAACCTTGTCGTATAGCAGCAATAATGACTTCATGTTTTTTGAGTATCTTACAAATCGAAGTTTAGATTTTAAATCCCAACAGGCTTGTACTAATCACGTTCTGCATTTGAAAATACTTGTAAAATTTAGGTAACCGCTGACTATCCGAAATAATCCGGTATTTTTAAATAAAAAAATATATCTCAAAAACAATTATACACAAAACCCAACTGTAGACAACTGCGTAGCAGATGCTACGCAAGAAGCTACGACAACAGCCAAATACCTAATACGAATCTATAGTAGATACAGGTTTCTTTAAAAAAGTATTAGGTATATGTTTATTATTCAAGCCACTGATGAAAAATATACAACTTCACCTTTTACCACTATACATATGTAAAAATTCATTTTGAAAAATGCACGCTCGATGTCTAACGTTTCTAACTTAATTAAAACAAAACAAAGTAAAGACGTTAAGTCAAGGACTTTTGTAATTAATTGCGGAACACAATCCTGACATCTTGCTTAAAGTTAGGTCAGCATTTATTACCTAATAAATACATTATATACAAGAATCGATAATGTATCTTTGATTATAAGTAACGTTAGTTGAATTACAAACATTTTATATAATTCATAAACATTTTCAATAATATAATATTTATTTGGTGGTTTAAAAATATCATAAAATAACAGGAAAAAAAACAAAACAGAAAAGGCAAAGTATACAATTTAGATAAACTTTTCATAAATTCTCAATTTCAAAAATCGTCCTATTTGGGATTAGCTAACCGAAATATTTCTCATTTCAATCCTGAACCTACCCAGAATGAGAAAATTATACAAAGCTATTTGCCCGCATACATTCTAGTTAAATCTTTTTCGACTGTAGGTTGAAAAGTAATATAGAACTATTTTTCACGCACTGTTAGTTACACGTTTTGTTAGTGTATATTTTTATATGTTAAATTTAGGTATACTATTTTATATATATAAAAATACATTTTAATTACGTTTGAATTTATATTCATTAAAAATCGTAAAAAACGTGCGTGGTCTCCTCAGTTAGTCCAAACCGATTAATTTTGTCACAGGTATAAAAGTTGTACTTGTAAATTGTATTAACACTAATGTTAAAATGAGTGTCGTTAATGTTATTAAAAACAAACCTTTTAACTGTAAGAAATTAATTATTTAACGCGGAAGGTAACAATCTTGAATTCAATTTCTCGAGAAACTCTGACAAAGTAAGAAAGTCAAACCAAGTGGCATTTTGTTAAGGTAATGATGCAGTCCGCTGAATCCTGAATGCGAAAACTTAATTAACCGCAATTTAATTGCTACTTAGACCCTTTAACTTTTTAACACAGCATTTTGCAACTGCACACAACTTTTGATTGCCAAATACTTCACTTTTGGCTACTTAAAAAAATTTACAATAAATTAAGACAAAGAACAAGCGAGAGATTCGCCTAATACTAAATCGATGTCTCTGCTGATAAACATTTAAAACGTTAATGATGTAGGTAAGAATCGAAATAGAGAGCAGTGGTGGATAAAAAGGAAGTTGGGTCTTCGGCATCTCAATCACCTAATAAAACGCAGAAATATACAAGGACAAATTTAATGTGACAAGTACACGATGAATAAGCACACTGATTGCTAAATTAATATCAAATTAATATCAATCTTATAAAAAAGGATGTAGTACCAATGCTCTTCCATCTTTCCTTCGTTTAAAAGAAGAAACATTAAAGAGAACTTAGAGTCTAGAATATTCATATTCAAATGATATACGACACTTCAAAATCAAAACCATCCAATTCACTTACTTTTAGGCACCTGCAGCTAATGAGTGTTCATTTTATTGAATAAGGTGTTGTCACATTATCCACACAAAGCCATCTTAATGTATGAAATTGTTTCACTTTTAATGTATTTCAGTTTTAATTTAATGCTTTTAAAAGTTAAAATTTACTTTATAAATCGTCAAATGTTCCAGTTTAAATCACGTTAATTATGATGAGTAAAAATTGAAAACTGGCAGTGTTATAACCTCATTGAGGCGAGGATTCACTCCGCTTCCGCAATTAACGGCCACGCTAATGGTCTGATGGCGATCAATTAAGGCTCCTCACACGTCATCATACTTATATAAATATCAATCTATCACTAAAAGTCCAGCACTGACATGAATCTTAAATAGACTTTTAGCCTATTATTTATTATTTGTCACGGAATTTTAATTTTGATATTACAAATGACCTACTCTTAAATTTGGATATCAAAGTTAACATTTAACTTTATGCCCAATTAAAGCAATTCTTCGAAAAGTTGCATTATTATTTATTTATTACGACTGAACTACTACTGAACATTTACGGGGATTGGCACTAACAAGATACTGTTGGTGCCATCTAGTGACGAGTGGCGAGACTAATATATTATATTAACATTATATATGATACTCTTAAATCAATGAAATGTATAATTTAATACACTTGCATGTCATTATTATTAAGTACATTGTATATTGTACGACATTAGAGATAACTAGATGTCTTTTTCACCTACCTACATTTGAAACCAGCAACATATCTGCAACTGTATTGGCAAATTTCGTGAGTGGAAACTAGTGGTGGCCCAAAATTGCATTAAAAATTACACATATTTAAATTTCTTATTCCAAAACAAGTAAAAGAACATTAAATTTAAAAAAAAATAATAACGCTAATAAACAAGGGAAATTATTACTTTTATTTTGTTACAGTATTAAAACATGTTCCATTTTAAAATTTGGAAAGGATTCATTTTATTAATTAGGTAGGCTGTCAAGGGAAGGGTATTTATCAATAGGTTATGAAGAAATCATTTGAAAAGTGACTAGCGACCTCTCATTTTAATAGAAATTAATCACCTGTAAATAACTCTCGAAAGTAATTTACGTAATGAATGGTGTAACTGACAGCAATACATTACTTTTGAAATCAGATTCATGGACGTCAGCTTTGTAGCGTTGAAAGGCATCGAATTCGGCACCTCATCCGCAATTAACTGGCGGGCTAATGCGTCAGTCGCTGCAACTTTAATTACACAAAACTTTATTGTATTTCTATAATTTTTTGATTGTTATTTTTAATTCGTACAATGTCATCCATAAAACAACAGCAGCGTTACATTCTTGGTCGCATGTGCAACATTTCTAGTCAAATTTTATACAAATAGATATTTTTATTTTAAGTCAGTTGCTCCTAAAGTGTGTTCAAAATGAAACAGTTCTTTCTTGGCATTGAAAATAGTTTTTATTAAAAAGTTTCATTTTAATTTGAATTGATGGCGCAGTGGTAAGATACTGGCCTTTCACGCCGCCAGTCGTGGGCACACTACTGTGTGGGAATGGAACCCACGACTTTGGGTTGCATTGAAACATTTGGGTGCATGAACATGTCTGTTTGTCTTGAGTCTGGATGTAAAGACCACCGTTGGACGGGCGGCAGCTTCCTCTTCTTAGTACGGTGAGACATACTGCGATCGCCAACCGGCCTGTCGAGCGTAGCGATTATGGCATAATTCCCCCCAATGATCCATGGGGTAGGCCTATGTCCAGCAGTGGACGGTCATAGGCTGAGGAGGTGGAGATGATACGCGAAAGAAACTACTTCTTTCATATTTTATCTAAAACGTTATAAATCCTATATGTCCTGCACGTGTCAATAGAACACTATACAAATCCTCTGCAGCGACGCTTTCATGTTTGTTGCCTTAAAACATTGGCTCTAAATGGCTCACAAGATTTATTTGTCTATAGCGTATTTAGTTTGGCTTTATACATGCCTTTTACATACCTGAGGGTAATGATAATTTAAATTATCAAAACGAAACGCAAAAAACATAATATAGATATTATAGTAAATTCTGTGGGACATAATCCACACGTGGCCATCTGATCCCAAATTAAGCAGAGCTTTTAATGGAAACAAGATAAATGATATATACATATTACTACTTTTATTTTGTAAATACATACATATATAGATAATTACATCCAGACTTAAGACAAACAGACATGTTCATGCACACAAATGTTAGTTCTGGATGGGAATCGAACCCATTACCTGCGGCGTGAAAGGCAAGCACTTACCAAACACGCCAACCGATCCGAAGCGATTAATTGTTAAATTAAAATTGTTTATCAAATAAATAAATTTTTAATTTCACATGTTCTTGTAAAATATGTGGTAACGTAATAAATTATTCTTTTGTCTTTGTCTCGACGTCGCTGACCAGAGCGAAGATATTCTCAGCGGTGCATCGCTTGTGTATGTCCACATAGTTCCTACACGTTACGCCGCATTCCTGTACACAAATATAACTCTGATACTATATCCTATTTATTGAGTAGTTTGCCTCAAAAACCATTAGCCACAGAGCATATCTTCATTGTAACGTATTCAATGTTTTTTGTAAATTACTTCTTAAGCGTTGATTCAATAATATATATACCTAACGAGAATCGAGAGCGAAATTATTGATTATACTTAAATTTAAAAATATTGATAACAAAACTCTTTTATCATCTGTTCCTTAGATGTCTGTAGAGGCATTCATTAAAATACCTATGGATTACTTGGTGCGTAGCGAAGTGTGCGTTTCCAATTTTGTTGAATAGCATCTCGCCCGTCCTCGAATACAAATATTCTGGGAGCTGAGTATTACTACTGTAGGGACACTGTAAGTGCGAATGAGTATTGTGTCAGCAGTTTTGTTTTGTTGTAACACGCAATTGTAGTTACGAATTATGAATAGTGATCGGGCACACCGAGCCCGACACTACAATCTACTTCGGTCCTTGACTCGCGCTGGCCAAGAGGAATGCAGGTAATCAAAATAAATTACCGGTCCAAAGAACGTCTGCATCCAGGACTGATTCATTACGCATAAGTTCTTATCTGCGACACAGTTCTTGATAATCAACTTAGTACTAGTCTGTAAACATTAACCATTTGTTTAGAGTTTTATACTACTTATTAAAGTACTACATAATTACCACCATTTCAGCAGCAATCAAATGTAGTCTTATTAATGTGTATGCAACCGACGACAGGTTAATAAACGTTTACATATAGAGGCCATCTTTTATTCACATAAACTTTACTGCCTACTACAGGCCAGGAATCTGCGAGTAGTTTGTACAGGTCCCGTTACTGTTTAAAAAAATATATCGAGGTCCAGAAAGAAACACGTATGAACATATCTTAAATATAAGGAGCTTACGAGCTACGAGTCCGCATGTTGCCAACCCCTGCCACGGATATACAATTATTGTAACGCATTGGGATATAAAAAAAACCTTGATTGGACTGCCCAAGCCTTCGAGCCTGTCACTGGGCAACAATGGTACTGTGGTCCAACGACAACAAGAGTCCAGATTGGTGCTCAGTTGGATGGGCATACGGTCCGCCGGCCCTGGAGCGCCTTCCGGCGTGTAGCGCACGTAAAGCGGTGCCGCCTAAAACAAACGGATATAAATTCATATATCAATTATAAATATGCACAATTACATATGATTGACCAGTCGTGTTATATGCGGAATGGAGCAAGGGATGCGTCCGAATACCTCGTTATTTACTAAAATAACCCTCTGTATTAATAAATCACAAATTGAAATAAAAAGAGAACGAGATAAAAAAATCGATTTTTTTTTGTCCTAATTCCCCGTAGTGGGGCAGAGGGCGTCCATAGTGCGTCGCCATCTCACTCTATCTTGGGCTGCTCGCTTAGTCCACGGCCATATCAATCCGATCGTTTTCATCTCAGCCGCCACTGATCGCCGCCACAATTTCTTAGGACGGCCACGCCTTCTTGTTCCCAGAGGGGTCCACTCCAGGGCTTGCCTGGAAATGTGATTAGGGTCCCGGCGGAGAGTGTGGCCAATCCACGTCCACTTGCAGCGCTTTATCTGGTCGCCGATGGTAAGCTCTTCGTTGCGGATTGTTTGTGGCCAAAATATTCACAGAATTTGTCGAAGGCAGCGATTGATGAAAACTTGGACCCGCTGTGTTGTAGTTTTCGTGACCTTCCACATTTCACACCCACACAGTAGGACGGATTTCACGTTACAGCGAAATAACTTAATTTTCACACGGCGAGTAAGTTTTTTAAATCGCTAAATGGGTCGGAGTTGTGCGAAAACGGCTCGAGCTTTGGCTATCCTGGAAGCAATGTCCTTGTCGATTCCTCCCCTGCACGATACACACTACCGAGGTAAGTATAAAATCGAAAAATGCAGTGTACCAAATTTAATAACAAAATTAGCAAATACTAAGATATAATAAATGTTCTTTGATTCTGCGCAGTTTGTATAAATGTGTTTTAATCGCACCTCTGGATCTGCATAGTTTTCGGCCTTCAGCAAAAATTCATCGCCATAATTCATCTTCTCGCCTCGTGAGATTTCGGCGCTCGTGCTATAATTTGAAAGCAACTTAAAAATTAGATTATTTATTAATCTAGATTAGATTTTATATCTACGAAAGACAGGTAAATATCTTTTTTACGAGTATTTATACCTTTAAGCTACATGACAAATTTTCAAGCATCTTTAGTTTCGAATTTCCAAAGCCCCGATATCGTGTATTATACATGTTTGAATAAGTATGTTTCAATATGATTAAAAAAAACTATTAGTTAATTTAAATACACAACAATTAGCGCTACCGGAGAAGAATACAAATCAAATAGACAACGGAATAGTCGTACATAAGTATACACAGACATACGAACATGTATTCCCGCGAAAAACAAAATTTATCGAATAAAATAAAAATCGGAAGTTTAATGATATTTAGAAAGATATATTTACCTAAGTATAACGAAAGTGTTGCGGCAACAGGGCGTGGTGATCGGTGACAACGTCATGAGGCAACCATCACATATGTTCTGCATGAAGTCAACCTGTCGCTCTCTCACCAAACTTGACAACGCTAAGCCGTACCGTGGCTTTATACCTTTGGCCTGGCTTTTAACTACATTTAACAGTAAAAGAAGAGAAAAACGTTTTTATTACGTCTAACCTTTAATACAATAACCCCACTATTATAAAAACCTACCGCTTAAGTACAATTATTAAACGTTATACAATTTTATATCGCTTTTTTAAGTACAATTACTTAAAAAGCGATATCCAATTGAAGGCAGGTAGGTGAAACCTTACCACAATAATTTTTCATGAAAAAGCGTGTGATATTTGTGTGTAATATATGTGATATTTTGAATGGAAACAGGGACCAATGCTAATACAAGAAAACAACAAGCAATGACCATCAGCCACAAACAGAAACACGATGTTACAAGAACAATACTACATCTCCTAAGATATTGAGATGCGAGTGGTCAATGGGTGTGTTTCGAAAGTATAATTGCTAGCTCAGTATTGTGATATCACATTACCTGGCATATCCGTTGCCACTACTTGCACATTGAATCCGAAAAGCACATAGGTTCCACTAATTGCTAGAGGTCTCTGCAATATTTTCAAAATTCGCTTGTAATTAATTTTTATGGAAGAGCATTTGTGTAGAAACATGAAAAAAGTGAACAAATGGCTAAATTATCTTTACTGATGCTACTTTCAGTCTTCCCCTAATATCGCATTTCTGCCTCAAGCACTTTTTTATTATCAATCCTTTTAATTATCATACACTTCGATCCATAATACATCTAACCTGTAAGATATACCTCTTTAAGTAAATTGCTGAATAATGTCCTTGATCTTTGTAGCAGTAGCTCATGTCTGTCACGTTTTCTAAGAAAAAATTTAAATTCATACTGAAAATGAACCAAGAGAAATATTACTGAAATTGAAGTTTTTGTATATTTTAGTTTTTGTATTCATTCATTATAACGGTATTATTGAGGACACAAACACATCGTCCACGTATCTCAACCAATCAGACCTAGATATCTCAACCAGTATCTAGGTCTGATTGGTTGAGATACGTGGACATTGTGTTTGCCATAGTTTCCAAACAACGCGTAAGGCAACTACTGGACCACCTGAACGACATACATCCGAGGATACGGTTTACGACGGAGGAGGAAAAAGAC